>JAKUCV010002993.1:5187-18791 GCA_028386065.3 Turnera subulata
TCAGCCTTCTTCTCTAGTTCATCTTTTGCAAGGCACTCAGCCTTCCTCTCTACCTCTTGCTTTGCCAAAGCTTCTAATGCCTTTAAAAGTTTTGCACCAGCTTCTCTCATGCCTTTTAGACTCTCACTGGAACTTTTATTGTCTTCAAGCCATTCTTTATGGCGTTTCTCTTCAATGTATTCTTTAGGGTGTTCAACTCTAGCAGTTTGATACTCCTCTCTTGCATATTCCTTATGGTAGTTTCTGTCTTGTGCATTGCATCCTCCCCTTTTCCTAGATTGGTCATGATGCCATACTTCTTCTTCTTTATCGTAAAAGTCGTCCATATAGTCATCATAATGAACTGAAATCGGCTCTTGTCTCCTAGTTAGAAATTTTTGCTATTGCTCCTTTAAATAATGACTAGGCGCATATCTCTTCTTCATAATCCTCTTCAATTCAGCCCATGTACTAATAGGCTCTTCTCCATACCTTTTTCTCTCTAAAATAAGTTGATGCCACCAAACACGTGCATAACCACTAAATTCTGCAACAACTAGTTTTAGCTTACTTTCTTCGGAGTAGTTATGATAGTCAAAGAACTTCTCCACTCTCTTCTCCCATTCCAAGTATGCTTCAGGATCAAGCTTGCCAAAGAAAGGCAGAATTTTCAATTGGATGCGTCCAACATCCCTATCAACACGATTTGCTCCACCTTCCCTCCTATCAAAGCTTGGATTTCTATATGTTCTTTTTTCACGTCCTCCTCTTTCTCCAAATCTGTCATGTCCCCATACTCCATCAAACTCATCTTCATCATAGCTATAGTGCACAAGAGTTGATTTCTTGGCTTCCATTTTGTAACTTCCTCTACCACATCTAAAATATTCCATGATATCAACCTGCGAATACTTGTTAGTAAAACAATTCCTCACGCGTTTACACTCGTGTTTGTTCACTCTTGGCAAAGGATGTAACTCTCAGCCTCTTTCCTCTCTTGATTCTGTTCCAACTTTACAAGTTAGGATTAGATATCTCAAAATCAAGTAACCAACTTGCAACAATTAATTAACGGAAACATCATCAATAAACATCATCGATTACTATCAAAAAAAAAAAGCCTAAAGAAGGAACAAAAGGAAAAACAATTCTAGAACAAATAATGACTCCAACAAACAAGAAGAAAGATCACACACAAGGACAAGGTAATGTATGTGATGGAATAACGGTAAGTTGAGTAACTATGACACAATAATCACCCAACACAAGAAAAGGCACAAAAAGCAAACAAAAGGAAAGAAAGAAAACAAAGACAGAAAAATTTGTATAGCAGGTTACTACACAAATCCTGCAACCTGAGACCACAAAACACAAATTCGGGTAGATTCCTCCTACACAAAACCTGCAATCCGAGACCAAAACCAGGCACAATTCGGATAGATGCCTTCTGCCCAAATTGTCGACAACAAGAAAAATTTCTACAATTTCAGCCAATCTTTTCAATCAATTCAACCACAACAGCAAGGAGATTTAACACTTGCAATTCCACACCCAAGTCCACAATTTCAATTCCAAACCAGCAAACACAAATTGGCAAGGCTTCTTTCTTTTGTTTTTTTTTTTTTCGTGAACAGTACCGATGAACAGCAACTATGAACAGTACCTATGAACAGTATGGTGTGAACAGTAACTCGACTATTTTTTTTTCCTTTTTTAATTTTTGAATAAGAAAAACTCACAAAACGCAAGAACAGGAAAAGTAATCAATGCAAGATATGATTGATTGAACCTGTGAGCTCCGCTACCAAATGATGCAGCAACAACCCTAGAATTCCACTAGGATCACCTCTGCAACTAATCGATCCCAAGACCTCCAATCTCCAATCAAACTAGGGTTTAGTATCCCTATTCTTCACCTCCTAAACTCAAAGGATTAGGCAACAAACAGTGAGGAATACAAGGAGTTGATTAATCACCACAAGTAAACCACTTGATAAGAGAAATCAATCTTAAAGAGTAAGGCCAAGAGAATCCCTCTCTTGTTTTTGATTGAATCTCTCAATCAAGAAGAACAATAAAGGTAAGCATTTAGCTTCCTTAAAATCACTCAAACTTCATGTATATTCTCATGTATAATCTGATTTCAAACTTGATACATGGTTGGCTTTTATAGAAGCCAAAAAGCAAAGGATTGAATTGAAAGTACAAGCACTAAACATCTTTTGTTTTCTGTAATGCACACCAACCACACCAACCACACTAACACCAACCACACTAGTGGGAATCTTTAGCTCCAAAGTGAATTTTCCAACCTGAAAATGAATAGTAAACGCCGACAGTGAATAGTAATTTCCGACGTGAACAGTAACTTTCCGGTTGAACGGTAAAAAAACGGCTACTTTTGACTTGAATCCTTCAAAATGCTCACAAACTTAGGAATCTCTTTAAATTCATCTCCAAACTTGTCCAACTTATCTTCTTGTAATTCCCGATTGACCCAAGCTTGAGCATAATGTAGCATGCGATTCTTTATCATCTTCAATCGAGCCCTTGTGACTGGTCCTTGAGGAAAGCTAATTGCGTCATCACCTTCTTCAGTTCCACTTGGTGTTGGTTTGCTCGTATCAGGATCCCTTTGTAGCATCCGAGTCTGGAAGCGAGTCTGAAACAAATAAAAAACCTGAAAGTCTAACCAAGAAATCAGAAAATGATACTCTTGACTTTAGTTTTTCTTGTTCCAAAACCATAGAGGATGATGATGTCTTTATATCCCAAAGTATTGAAATGAGGCACTCTTTTGCTTACTTGGATGTTTTCTGTGATGATATTTATTGCATGCACAATATGTGTGAATGTAATGAGAAGAGTAAACTCCCAGATTCTGTCGAAATCAATCTGGGTACCGACACTGATCCAAAGATCACAAGAATTGGCACGACCCTCGAAAACTCGACCCAAGAAACTTTGGCAGCTTTGATTAAGGAATATGTGGGTGTGTTCGCATGGTCCTATGAAGACATGCCAAGGATCGATCCGACCATCGCTCAACATTGGATTCCTCTTTTCTCCAATGCCAAGCCAGTAAAGCAAAAAGCCCACCGGCTCCAGCCCGAGTGGGCCTTGAAGGTGAAAGAAGAAGTTGGGAAGCAGATTCGGGATGGGTTTCTGGAGGTGATTGAATATCCCGAGTGGTGGCTAACATTGTTCCAGTCCCAAAGAAAGATGGAAAGGTGAGGATGTGTCTGGATTATAGAGATTTGAATAAGGCATGCCCTAAGGATGAATTCCCTTTACCACACATTGACCTTTTGGTGGATGCTACGGCTGGGCATGCACTATTATCTTTTATAGATGAATTCTCAGGATATAACCAGGAAAAATGGCACCAGAAGACAAGCATAAAACACCATTTCTGACGGAATGGGGGACATTTTGTTATAAGGTCATGCCTTTTGGTCTGATTAATGCTGGGGCCACATATCAGAGGATGACCACTACACTCCTACATGACATGATGCATAAGGAAGTGGAAGTCTACGTTGAGGACATGATCGTGAAATCCGAAATGCGAGAGTCCCATGTGACTAACTTGAGGAAATTCTTTGAAAGATGCCGAGAATTTGGCATGAGGATTAACCCCCAGAAATGTATCTTCGGTGTTCAATCAGGGAAGTTATTAGGCTTCATAGTGACTGAACAAGGTATTGAGGTGGACCCTTCCAAGATCAAAGCCATTCAGGAAATGCCAACCCCGAAACGTGAGAAAGAAATTCGGAGCTTTCTCAGGCGAATACAGTATGTCAGTCACTTTATTGTTCAACTCTCCAGCATTTGCGCGCCCATCCACCGATTACTAGAAAAAGGAGTCCCGATCAAATGGGATGTCAAGTGCCAGGATGCTTTTGAGCAAACTAAGAAGTATTTGTCCAACCCTCCAGTATTCTAACCCCCCAGGGAAACCTTTATTGTTATATTTGACTGTCACGGAAGAAGCCATGGGTTCAATGCTAGCTCAATACTTGCCAGATTCTCGCACTGAGGCCGCTTTCTACTACTTGAGCAAGAAATTCAATGGGTATGAGCTAAATTACAACTTGGTGGAAAAGACTTGTATAGCCTTGACATGGACCTTTCAAAAGCACTGGCATTACTTCATCTCCTTTGATGTTTTACTCATTTCCAGGATGCATCCCATCAAGTACTTAATGGAGAGGCCTGTGCCAAGCAGTCGCACGAGTAGGTGGGTGGCAATCCTGTCACAGTTCAACGTGCGATTTATGTCACAAAAGGCCATCAAGGGAGATGCCATAGCCGATTTCCTAGCTTCCTAGCTGGTAGGAAATGATGAGGGGTTTGAACCGCAGTTCCCGGATGAAGAGATAATGAATTTGGAGGTACCAACCTGGGTGATGCATTTCGACAGAGCAGCTAATGCAAACGACTTCGGGACGGGAGTAATTCTTACGTCCCCCGGTGGGGTGACATATCCAATTTCTTGTAAGCTGGAATTCAAGGCTACTAATAATGTGGCCGAATATGAAGCATGCACCATCCGTCTGAAGATAGCACTAAATACGGGAATCAAGCAGATGAGGGTATTCGGAGATTCAGTCCTGGTGATATTCCAAGCTAAAGGAGAGTGGAAGATCAAGGAAGAAAAACTGGCACCTTACCACGACTAGTTAAGAACGTTAGTGTGAGAACCCGACCCAAAATCACTTGGGTCTCCTCACCTTTCCCTTTACACCTTCCTTCTTTAACCAACACACAATATCTTTGGAGTCGCCACCCCAATTTTATTGTAGGACAAAATTCGGAAAAAAACCTTTCTCTGAATCCCAATGACTCCATTTGATAACAACCGGCAACAAAAATCAAAATTTCAGCTCAAAACTCAAAAATGGCACCAAGGGCGCACCAATGGCGCAACAATAGCGCACCAATGGTGCACCAATGATGCCCCTATCGTGCACCAATGGCCTAGTGAACCAATGCATAAGAGCAATCTCCATATCCACCATGTC
Organism: Turnera subulata; assembly: GCA_028386065.3. NCBI lineage: Eukaryota > Viridiplantae > Streptophyta > Magnoliopsida > Malpighiales > Passifloraceae > Turnera > Turnera subulata. The sequence continues at coordinate 10,191 of JAKUCV010002993.1, forward strand.
AAATGCTACCTAAGATGATTCCACAAATTTGGGGATGACATATGGATTTTTGGAACCCTTCCCCGGACATTTTGAGCACATCTGAGGTGCTTTTTCATTTTTCCCGATTTATGGGATTTTAATTGTTCCAAAAATAAAAATTCGGACTTCCACATCTCAGAAAAATCTGAAATTTCACAAGTAGTTGGATTGAATTTTGATTGGTTTGCGTACAAAACTTTAGCAAAAAACTCAAAAATTAAAATTTCAACTCAAAACTCAAAAATCGCACCAATGGCGCCCCAATAGCACACCAATGGCGCCCCAATGGCGCAACAGTAGCACACCAATGGTGCCCCAATAGCGCACCAACGGCCTAGTGAACCAATGCATAAGAGCAATCTCCAAATCCACCATGTCAAATGCTACCTAAGATGATCCCACAAATATGGGGATGATTTATAAGGATTTTTGGATGCCTTCCCTGGACATTTTGAGCTCATCTGACGAGCTTTTCCATTTTTCCTGATTTACGAGATTTTAATTGTTCCAAAAATAAAAAGTCCGACTTCCACATCTCAGAAAAATCAGAAATTTTGCAGGTAGATGAATTGGATTTTTATTGGTATGTGTACAAAATTTCCGCTCAAAACTCAAAAATCAAAATTTCAGCTCAAAACTTTGTATTGGATTTTTACTGGTTTGTGTACAAAATTTCAGCTCAAAACTCAAAAATCAAAATTTCGGCTCAAAACTCAAAAATCGCATCAATGGCGACCCAATAGCGCACCAATGGCGCCCCAATGGCGCACCAATGGCCCAGTGAACCAATGCATAAGAGCAATCTCCAAAGGATTGTATTTTTATTGGTGTGTGTAGAAAATTTCGGCTCAAAACTCAAAAATCAAAATTTTAGCTCAAAATCCAAAAACCGCACCAATGGCGCCCCAATAGCGCCCCAATGGCGCACCAATGGCCCAGTGAACCAATGCATAAGAGCAATCTCCAAATCCACCATGTAAAATGCTATCTAAGATGGTTCCACAAATATGGGGATGATTTATTAAGATTTTTGGATGCCTTCCCCGGACATTTTGAGCTCATCTGAGGTGCTTTTTCATTTTTCCCGATTTACGGGATTTTAATTGTTCCAAAAATAAAAAGTCAGACTTCACTTCTCAGAAAAATCTGAAATTTTGCAGGTAGTTTGATTGGATTTTTATTGGTGTGTGTACAAGCTTTCAGCTCAAAACTCAAAAATCGCACCAACGGCGCTCCAATAGCGCACCAGTGGCGCCCCAATGGTGCCCCAAGAGCGCTCCAATGGCCCCCTGAACCAATGCATAAGAGCAATCTCCAAATCCACCATGTCAAATGCTACCTAAGACGATTCCACAAATATGGGATGATTTTTAAGGATTTTTGGATGCCTTCCCCACACATTTTGAGCTCATCTGAGGTGCTTTTCCATTTTTCCCGATTTACGGGATTTTAATTGTTCCATTAATAAAAAGTTGCACTTCCACATCTCAGAAAAATCTGAAGTTTTGCAGGTAGTTGGAATGGATTTTATTAGTGTGTGTACAAAATTTGTGCTCAAAACTCAAAAATAAAAATTTCTGCTCAAAACTCAAAAATCAAACCAATATCGCACCAATGAGCAATCTCCAAATCCACCCCGTCAAATGCTGCCTAAGATGATTCCAAAAATGTGGGTATGATTTATAAGGATTTTTTATGCCTTCCCCGGACATTTTGAGCTCATTTGAGGTGCTTTTCCAATTTTCACGATTTACGGGATTTTAATTGTTCCAGAAATAAAAAATCGGGCTTCCACATCAAAGAAACATCTGAAATTTGGCAGGTAGTTGAATTGGATTTTTATTGGTGTGTGTACAAAATTTCAGCACAAAATTCAAAAATTGCACCAGTGGCGCACCAATCGCGCACCAATCGCCCAGTGAACCAAAGCATAAGAGCAATCTCCAAATCCACCGTTTCAAATTCTACCTAAGATGATTCCAAAAATATGTCGATGATTTATAAGGATTTTTGGATGCTTTCCCCGGACATTTTGAGGTCATCTGAGGTGCTTTTCCATTTTTCCGATCTACGGGATTTTAATTGTTCCAAAAATAAAAAGTCGGACTTCCACCTCTCAGAAAAATTTGAAACTTTACAGGTAGTTGTATTGGATAGTTTTTGATGTGTGTACAAAATTTCAGCTCAAAACTCAAAAATCGCACCAATAGCTCACCAATGGCGCACCAATAGCGCCCCATTGGCCCAGTGAACCAATGCATAAGAGCAATCTCCAAATCCACCATGTAAAATGCTACCTAAAATGTTTCCACAAATATGGAGATGATTTATAACGGTTTTTGGATGTCTTACCCGGACATTTTGAGCTCATCTGAGTTGCTTTTAAAATTTTCCCGATTTACGGGATTTTAGTTGTTCCAAAAATTAAAAATCGGACTTGCACATCTCTGAAAAATCTGAAATTTAGCAGGTAGTTGGATTGAATTTTTATTGGTGCGTGTACAAAATTTTAGCTCAAAACCCAAAAATCAAAATTTCAGCTAAAAAACTCAAAAATCGCACCAGTGGCGCACCAACAGCGCACCAATAGCGCCCCAATGGCGGACCAATGAGCAATCTCCAAAGGCACCATGTGAAATGCTACCGAAGATGATTCCAAAAATATGGGGATGATTTATAAGGATTTTTGGATGCCTTCCTGGACATTTTGAGCTCATCTGAGGTGCTTTTCCTTTTTTCCCGATTTACGGGATTTTAATTGTTCCAAAAATAAAAAGTCGGACTTCCATTTCTCCAAAAAATATCAAATTGTTTCGGTAGTTGGATTGGATTTTTATTGGTGTGTGTACAAAATTACAGCCCAAAACACAAAAAAACAAAATTTCAGCTCAAAACTCAAAAATCGCACCAGTGGCGCACCAAATGGCACCCCAATAGCGCATTAATGGCCTAGTAAACCAATGCAAAAGAGCAATCCCCAAATCCACCATGTCAAATACTACCTAGGATGATTCCACAAATATGGGGATGATTTATATGGATTTTTTATGCCTTCCCCGGACATTTTGAGCTCATCTGAGGTGCCTTTCCATTTTTTCCGATTTTCAGGATTTTAATTGTTCCAAAAATAAAACTTCGGACTTCCACATCTCAGGAAATTCTGAAATTTTGCAGGTAGTTGGATTAGATTTTTATTGGTTTGTGTACAAAATTTCATTTTAAAACTCAAAAACTAAAATTTCAGCACAAAACTCAAAAATCGCACCAATAGCTCACCAGTGGCGCACCAATGGCCCAGTGAGATGCATAAGAGCAATCTCCAAATCCACCATGTAAAATTATACCTAAGATGATTCCACAAATATGAGGATGATTTATAAGGATTTTTGGAGGCCTTCCCCTGACATTTTGAGCTCATCTGAGGTGCTTTTCAATTTTTCCCTATTTACGGGATTTTAGTTGTTCCAAAAATAAAAAGTCGGACGTCCACATCTCAGAAAAGTCTGAAATTTAGCAGGTAGTTGGATTGGATTTTTATTGGTGTGTACAAAATTTCAGCTCAAAACCCAAATATCAAAATGTCAGCTCAAAACTCAAAAATCGCACCAATAGCGCACCAATGGCGCAACAATGGCGCACCAATGAGCAATCTCCAAATCCACCATGTCAAATGCTACCAATTCCACAAATCTGGGGATTTAAAAGGATTTTTGGAAGCCTTCCCCGGATATTTTGAGCTCTTCTTGGGTGCTTTTCCATTTTTCCCGTTTTACATGATTTTAATTGTTCCAAAAATGAAAAGTCGGACATCCGCATCTAAGAAAATTATGTAATATTGCAGGTAGTTGGATTGGATTTTTATTGGTTGGTGTAAAATGTTTCAGCTCAAAACTTAAAAATCAAGATTTCAGCTCAAAACTCAAAAATCACACCAATGGTGCCCCAATAGCGCACCAATGGTGCCCCAATTGCGCACCAATGGCGCCCCAATGGCCCAGTGAACCAATGCATAAGAGCAATCCGCAAATCCACCATGTCAAATGCTACCTAAGAAGACCACAGATATGGGAATGATTTATATGGATTTTCGGATGCCTTTCCCAGACATTTTGAGCTCATCTGAGGTGCTTTTCCATTTTTCCCAATTTACGGGATTCTAATTGCTCCAAAAATTAAAAGTCGAACTTCCACTTCTCAGAAAATTCTAAAATTTTGCAGGTACTTGGATTGAATTTTTACTGGTGTGTGTACAAAATTTCAGCTTAAAACTCAAAAATCAAAATTTCAGCTCAAAACTCAAAATTCGCACCAATGGTGCACCAATGGCGCCGCAATAGCGCCCCAATGGCGCACCAACAGCGCACCAATGAGCATTCTCCAAATCCACCCTGTCAAATGCTACCTAAGATGATTCCACAAATTTGGCGATGATTTATAAGGATTTTTGGATGCCTTCCCCGGACATTTTTAGCTCATCTGAGCTGCTTTTCCAGTTTTCCCGATTTACGGGATTTTAATTGTTCCAAAAATTCAAGTCGGACTTCCACTTCTCAGGAAAATCTGAAATTTTTCAGGTAGTTGTATGGGATTTTTATAGGTGTGAGTACAGAATTTCAGCTCAAAACACAAAAATCGCACCAATTGCGCCCCAATAGCGCATCAATAGCGCACCAGTGGCGCCCGAATGGGCCCCAATAGCGCAGCAATGGCCCAGTGCACCAATGCTTAAGAGCAATCTCCATATCCACCAATAGCGCACCAATCGCGCACCAATGGCGCACCAATGAGCAATCTCCAAATCCTCCATGTCAAATGCTACCTAAGATAATTCCAAAAATATGGGGATGATATATAAGGATTTTTGGATGCCTTCCTCGGACATTTTGAGGTCATCTGAGGTGCTTTTCCATTTTTCCTAATTTAATGGATTTTAATCGTTCCAAAAATAAAAAGTCTGACTTCCATTTCTCAGAAAAAACTGAAATTTTGCAGGTAGTTGGATTGAATTTTTATTGGTGTGTGTACAAAATTTCAGCTAAAAACTTAAAAATTAAAACTTCAGCCCAAAACTCAAAAATCGCACCAATAGCTCACCAATGGCGCACCAATGGCGCCCCAATAGTGCACCAATGGCCCAGTGAACCAATGTATAAGAGCAATCTCCAAATCCACCATGTAAAATGCTACCTAAGATGATTACACAAATATGGGGATGCTTTTTAAGGATTTTTGGATGCCTTCCCCGGACATTTTGAGCTCGTCTGAGCTGCTTTTCCATTATTTCCGATTTACGAGATTTTAATTGTTCCAAAAATAAAAAATCAGACTTCCATTTCTCAGAAAAATCTGAAATTTTTCAAGTAGATGGATTGGATTTTTATTGATGTGTGTACATAATTTCAGCTCAAAAAACAAAAATTAAAATTTCTGCTCAAAACTCAAAAATCGCACCAGTGGCGCACCAAATGGCGCCCCAATAGCGCAGTAATGGTCCAGTGAACCAATGCATAAGAGCAATCTCCAAATCCACCATGTCAAATACTACCTAAGATAATTCCACAAATATGGTGATGATTTATAAGGATTTTTTATGCCTTCCCCGGACATTTTGAGCTCACCTGAGGTGCTTTTCCATTTTTCCCGTTTTACAGGATTTTAATTGTTCCAAAAATGAAAAGTCGGACTTCCCCATCTCAGAAAATTATGTAATATTGCAGGTAGTTGGATTGGGCTTTTATTGGATGGTGTAAAACGTTTCAGGTCAAAACTTAAAAATCAAAATTTCTGCTCAAAACTCAAAATTTCCGCTCAAAACTCAAAAATGGCACCAATGGTGCCCAATAGCGCACCAATGGCGCCCCAATCGAGCACCAATGGCGCCCCAATGGCCCAGTGAACCAATGCATAAGAGCAATCTCCAAATCCACCATGTCAAATGCTACCTAAGAAGACTCCACAGATATGGGGATGATTTATATGGATTTTCGGATGCCTTTCCCAGACATTTTGAGCTCATCTGAGGTGCTTTTCTATTTTTCCCGATTTACGGGATTCTAATTGTTCCAAAAATTAAAGGTAGAACTTCCACGTCTCAGAAAATTCTAAAATTTTGCAGGTACTTGGATTGAATTTTTATTGGTGTGTGTACAAAATTTCAGCTTAAAACTCAAAACTCAAAATTTCAGCTCAAAACTCAAAAATCACACCAATGGTGCACCAATGGCGCCCCAATGGCGCGCCAATAGCGCACCAATGAGTAATCTACAAATCCACCCAGTCAATTGCTACCTAAGATGATTCCACAAATGTGGGGATGATTTGTAAAGATTTTTGGATGCCTTCCCCGGACATTTTTAGCTCATCTGAGCTGCTCCAGTTTTCCCGATTTACGGGATTTTAATTGTTCCAAAAATTCAAGTCGGACTTCCACTTCTCAGAAAAATCTAAAATTTTTCAGGTAGTTGTATTGGATTTTTATAGGTGTGAGTACAGAATTTCAGCTCAAAACACAAAAATCGCACCAATTGCCCCCAATTAGCGCACCAATAGCGCACAAGTGGCGCCCGAATGGAGCCCCAATAGCGCAGCATTGGCCCAGTGAACCAATGCATAAGAGCAATCTCCATATCCACCAATGGCGCACCAATCGCGCACCAATGGCGCACCAAAGAGCAATCTCCAAATCCACCATGTCAAATGCTACTGATAGCTTCCCGCAAGTATACGGGGTTGTTGTAGTACCAAGGTCGTCTCACAGGGATCTTTGTTAAGTACTATTCAACTAAGCAACTCATGATTATCTAGAGAAATGAATAATGTTGAGGATTGATGTTTGAATTGGAAAGCGAAAGCGAATAGAAACGATTAAAATTCAATAATATTAAATATCTAGGACTTCGGGGAATTTCTTGCCAACATTTCCATGCAATTAAGCTACGCATAAGCAGGCCATGTACTGTCACCACATAGCTAGCCTATGTAGAATCTATGAATTAAATTCTGAAATTAAACTCTCTTAAAAGAAAAGGTAAATCTAAGCTAGATCGATAACCTACTCTCGTAGTGCCGTAAAATCCCTTCCTAGTTTACGTCCACTATCCATTTGCCAGTGATGAAATAAACTATGAGCATTAAGAAATTTACCTACTTAATCTCAAATAAAAAGCACTCCTCCCTCGAGGTCGGTTTTTAATGCCCGGTTAATGTTTTTCTATAAGCAAACAATGTTGTCACTTAACGTTTCCCTATTATAAATTTATGCGAAACGATTGCCAGTCAATTAACATAGTGAAGATTCATTACCGGATTAAAAGAGAATAAATTCAGAGAATAAAACTTTAATTAAATAAGTATGGAAGCATTAACAAGTTCATCCCCTAATCCTAGACAAGAAAATTAGCTAGACATAACAATTAGAAAGAAGACAAAAATAAAATGGAAACACATTAAGGGAGGAGTAAGGGAAGAAGACGAATTACAAATGATGACGAATATTGCTCCTCTTCAATAATGTAGTCTCCACGTACATAAGCCTTTTACAAATCTAATTGCAAAGAGAAAAGCTAACTACCTAGTATTCTATTTTGTCTTTTTGCAGCAAGTGTGTGATGCCTTGTACCATGAAAGGACCAGTCTTTTATAGGAGAAAAAGACAAGGAATTTGGTAGCAAAGGGCAGCAAGTGGCGCTAAAATTGGTGGCCAAAACCACCCACTTTGCGCCAAAAGTAGATAACCAACTCCTCCCTTATTTTAGTTGACCACTACCAGCCAAAGGAATGGGTCTCCAACTGAACCCTTCCTCCACGTTTTCAGCTCCAAAGTGACCAGCAAGACTTGGTCTTGCTTCTTGAATTTAAGTGCATATGTGTCCTATTTGGATGTTGGATAGTACATGTTGGACTTCTTTGAATCCTCCAAGACTTCTTCAAATTTAGCAAGTGGACCTCCCACGTGACTTAGACATATTTTAAGATAAATTCTGGAAAGTTTGAGACAAGTTCTTGGTGCAAAATTTTGTGCTTGCCACGTGGCCATGGACTGCCTGTGCTGAAACGGGCTGCATGGGCTGCTCATGCGAGAACTGCGCAATTGGCCTAAAATTCGTCCTTTAGTCCTCATTTCTCCACAAAAATCTTTAGACACTAGGAAAAGAGATTTATTAAGATAAAGAAATGAAAATGAAAGAAAATAAAATAAATAAATAAAATAAATAACATTTGCAAGTCAAAAACACGTAAAATGGATCCGAAAATGAGTGTAAAATGCACACTCATCACCACCCCAAACTTAAGATTTTGCTTGTCCGCAAGCAATTTTTGTGAAAACCGGGATGAAAACATCTTACGCATTGGAATCAACTGGGCCAATGTGTAAGTTTTCCTAGGCTATATGACATTCATATAAAAGCGGATATATGCAGCGGAAGACAAGGGAAACAACCAAGAACACATGTGAAGCTAGTAAACCGTATAACAATTTTACTTACTTGTAGTGTTAGGATCTTTCACCTAAGCCGGAAACCGAATCAGTAAGAGCAAGAAGAAGACCTGCTCCTCTACGGTATCCACACGAACCGTGAT
>JAKUCV010002993.1:30499-61414 GCA_028386065.3 Turnera subulata
CTCTCTCCTAGTTTGACAGTGTTAAGTAATCCTAGTCCTACTCAAACTCGGTTTACTTAACCCCCACACAAACCCATGGACTTGGGTTAGCTAAGCCCAATTCCAATCCTTGTACAACTAGGTTAGCTACTCCTAGCCATACTAGGATTCCTACCATACAGCCAAGGTAGTGTCCCAACCCAATTCGAACTCCTATGCACACTAGGATTCCGGGGTCGTGACACAATGGCCCAGTGAACCAATGTATCAGAGCAATCTCCAAATCCACCTAAGAAGACTCCACAAATGTGCGGATGATTTATATGGATTTTCGGATGCCTTTTCCAGACATTGTGAGCTCGTCTGAGGTGCTTTTCCGTTTTTCCCGATTTACGGGATTCTAATTGTTCCAAAAATTAAAAGTCGAACTTCGACATGTCAGAAAATTCTAAAATTTTGCAGGTACTTCGATTGAAGTTTTACTGGCGTGTGTACAAATTTTCAGCCTTAAACTCAAAAATCAAAATTTCAGCTCAAAACTCAAAAATCGCACCAATGGTGCACCAACGGCGCCCCAATAGCGCCCCAGTGGCGCGCCAATAGCGCACCAATCAGCAATCTCCAAATCCAACCTGTCAAGTGCTACCTAAGAAGAGTCCACAAAAATAGGGATGATTTATAAGGATTTTTGGATGCCTTCCCCGGACATTTTTAGCTCATCTGAGCTGCTTTTCCAGTTTTCCCGATATACGGGATTTTAATTGTTCCAAAAATTAAAGTCGAACTTCCACTTCTCAGAAAAATCTGAAATTTTTCAGGTAGTTGTATTGGATTTCTATTGGTGTGAGTGCAAAATTTCAGCTCAAAACACAAAAATCGCACCAATTGCGCCCCAATAGCGCACCAGTGGCGCCTGAATGGAGCCCCAATCGCGCAGCAATGGCCCAGTAAACCAATGCATAAGAGGAATCTCCATATACACCAATGGCGCACCACTGGCGCACCAATGGCTCACTAATGAGCAATCTCCAAATCTACCATGTCAAATGCTACCTAAGATGATTCCACAAATATGGGGATGATTTATAAGAATTTTTGGATGCCTTCCTCGAACATTTTTAGGTCATCTGAGGTGCTTTTCCATTTTTTCCAATTTACTGGATTTTAATCGTTCCAAAAATAAAAAGTCGGACATCCACATCTCAGAAAAATCTGAAATTTTGCAGGTAGTTGGATTGAATTTTTATTGGTGTGTGTACAAAATTTCAGCTAAAAACTCAAAAATTAAAACTTCAGCTCAAAACTCAAAAATCGCACCAATAGCTCACCATTGGCGCCCCAATAGTGCACAAATGGCCCAGTGTACCAATGCATAAGAGCAATCTCCATATCCACCAATGGCGCACCAATGAGCAATCTCCAAATCCTCCATGTCAAATGCTACCTAAGATTATTCCACAAATATGGGGATGATTTTTATGGATTTTTGGATGCCTTCTCTGGACATTTTGAGCTCATCTGAGGTGCTTTTCCATTTTTCCAGATTTACGGATTTTAACTGTTCCAGAAATAAATAGTCGAACTTCCACATCTCAGAAAAATCTGAAATTTTGCAAGTTGTTTGATTGGATTTTTATTGGTGTGTGAACAAAATTTCAGCACAAAATTCAAAAATCAAAAATTCAGCTAAAATCTCAAAAATCGAACCAGTGGCACACCAATAGCGCACCAATGGCGCCCCAATAGCGCAGCAATGGCCCAATGAACCAATGCATAAGAAAAATCTCCAAATCCACCATGTCAAATACTACCTAAGATGATTCCTAAAATATGGGGACGATTTATAAGGATTTTTGGAAACCTTCCCCGGACATTCTGAGCACATCTGAGGTGCTTTTCCATTTTTCCCGATTTACGGGACTTTAGTTGTTCCAGAAATAAAAAGTCGGACTTCCATATCTCAGAAAAATCTGAAATTTCTCAGGTAGTTGGAATGGAAATTTATTCATGAGTGTATAAAATATCAGCTCAAAACTCAAAAACCAAAATTTCAGCTCAAAACTCAAAAATCGCACCAAAAGCGCACCAATAGCGCACCAATGGCCCAGTGAACCAATGCATAAGAGCAACCTCCAAATCCACCATGTCAAATACTACCTAAGATGAATCCAAAAATATGGGGATGATTTTTATGGATTTTTTATGCCTTCCCAGGACATTTTGAGCTCATCTTAGGTGCCTTTCCATTTTTCTCGATTTTCAGGATTTTAATTGTTCCAAAAATAAAAAGTCAGACTTCCACATCTCAGAAAATTCTGAAATTTTGCAAGTAGTTGGATTGGATTTTTATTGGTTTGTGTACAAAAATTCAGCTTAAAACTCAAAAATTAGAATTTCAACTCAAAACTCAAAAATCGCACCAATAGCTCACCAATGGCGCACCAATAACGCCCCAATGGCACACCATTGGCCCAGTGAACCAATGCATAAAAGCAATCTCCAAATCCACCATGTAAAATGGTACCTAAGATGATTCCACAAATATGGGGATGATTTATAAGGATTTTTGGAGGCCTTCCCCGGACATTTTAAGCTCTTCTGACGTTCTTTTCAATTTTTCCCTATTTACGGGATGTTAGTTGTTCCAAAAATAAATAGTCGGACGTCCACATCTCAAAAAAGTCTGAAATTTAGTAGGTAGTTGGATTGAATTTTTATTGTTGTGAACAAAATTTCAGCTCAAAACCCAAAAATCAAAATTTCAGCTCAAAACTCAAAAATCGCACCAATAGCGCACCAAAGGCGCAACAATGGCGCACCAATCGCGCCCCAATGGCGCACCAATGAGCAACCACCAAATCCACCATGTCAAATGCTACCGATTCCACAAATATAGGGATGATTTAAAAGGATTTTTGGACGCCTTCCCCGGACATTTTGAGCTCATCTTGGGTGCTTTTCCATTTTTCCCGTTTTACAGGATTTTAATTGTTCCAAAGATGAAAAGTCGGACTTCCGCATCTCAGAAAATTATGTAATATTGGAGGTAGTTGGATTGGGTTTTTATTGGTTGGTGTAAAACGTTTCAGCTCAAAACTCAAAAATCAAAATTTCTGCTCAAAACTCAAAAATCAAAATTTCAGCTCAAAACTAAAAAATCGCACCAATGAAGCCCCAATCGCGCACCAATGGCGCCCCAATGGCCCAGTGAACCAATGCATAGGAGCAATCTCCAAATCCACCATGTCAAATGCTACGTAAGAAGACTCCACAAATGTGGGAATGATTTATATGGATTTTCGGATGCTTTCCCAGACATTTTGAGCTCATCTGAGGTGCTTTTCCATTTTTCCCGATTTACGGGATTCTAAATGTTCCAAAAATTAAAAATCGAGCTTCCACAGCTCAGAAAATTCTAATATTTTGCAGGTACCTGGATTGAATTTTTATTGGTGTGTTTACAAAATTTCAGCTTAAAACTTTAAAATCAAAATTTCAGCTCAAAACTTAAAAACCAAAATTTCAGCTCAAAACTCAAAAATCGCACCAATGGTGCACCAATGGCGCCCCAATAGCGCCCCAATGGCGCGCCAATAGCGCACCAATCAGCAATCTCCAAATCCACCCTGTCAAGTGCTACCTAAGAAGAGGCCACAAATATGGGGATGATTTATAATGATTTTTGGATGCCTTCCCCGGACATTTTTTGCTCATCTGATATGCTTTTCCAGTTTTCCCGATTTACGGGATTTTAATTGTTCCAAAAATTAAAGTCGGACTTCCACTTCTCAGAAAAATTTGAAATTTTTCAGGTAGTTGTATTGGATTTTTATTGGTGTGAGTACAAAATTTTAGCTCAAAACACAAAAATCGCACCAATTGCGCCCCAATAGCGCACCAGTGGCGCCCGAATGGAGCCCCAATCGCGCAGCAATGGCCCAGCGAACCAATGCATAAGAGCAATCTCCATATCCACCAATGGCGCACTATTGAGCAAACTCCAATTCCACCAAGTCAAATGCTACCTAAGATGATTCTACAAATATGGGGAAGATTTATAAGGATTTTTGAAAGCCTTCCTCGGATATTTTGAGGTCATCTGAGGTGCTTTTCCATTTTTCCCAATTTACTGGATTTTAATCGTTCCAAAAATAAAAATCGGACTTCCACATCTCAAAAAATTCTGAAATTCTTCAGGTAGTTGGATTGGATTTTTATTGGTGCGTGTACAAAATTTCAGCTAAAAACTCAAAAATTAAAACTTCAGCTCAAAACTCAAAAATCGCACCAATAGCTCACCAATGGCGCACCATTGGCGCCGCAATAGTGTACCAATGGCCCAGTGAACCAATGCATAAGAGCAATCTCCAAATCCGCCATGTAAAATGCTACCAAAGATGATTCCACAAATATGGGGATGATTTTTAAGAATTTTTGGATGCCTTCCCCGGACATTTTGAACTCATCTGAGGTGCTTTTCCATTTTTCCAGATTTATGGGATTTTAATTGTTCCAGAAATAAAAAGTCGAACTTCCACATCTCAGAAAAATCTGAACTTTTGCAGGTCATTGGATTGAATTTTTATTGGTGTGCGAACAAAATTTCAGCTAAAATCTAAAAAATCGCACCAGTGGCACACCAATAGCGCACCAATGGCGCCCCAATAGCGCAGCAATGGCCCAATGAACCAATGCATAACAGAAATCACCAAATCCACCATGTCAAATACTACCTAAGATGATTCCACAAATATGGGGATGATTTATAAGGATTTTTAGATGCCTTCCCCGGACATTCTGAGCTCATCTGAGGTGCTTTTCCATTTTCACGATTTACGGGATTTTAATTGTTCCAATAATAAAAAGTCGGACTTCCACTTCTCAGAAAAATCTGAAATTTTTCAGATAGTTGTATTGGATTTTTATTTGTGTGTGTATAAAATAATAGCTCAAACTCAAAAACCAAAATTTCAGCTCAAAACTCAAAAATCGCACCAATAGCGCACCAATGGCACCCCAGTAGGTGACCAATGGCCTAGTGATCCAATGCGTAAGAGCAGTCTCCAAATCCACCATGTCAAATGCTACCTAAGATGATTCCACAAATATGGGGATGATTTGTAGGGATTTTTGGATGCCTTCCCCGGACATTTTGAGCTCATCTGAGGTGCTTTTCCATTTTTCCCGGTTTACGGGATTTTAATTGTTCCAAAAATAAAAAGTCGGACTTCCACATCTCAGAAAAATCTGAAATTTTTCCGGTAGTTGGATTGGATTTTTATTCATGTGTGTATAAAATTTCAGCCCAAAACTCAAAAATCAAAATTTCAGCTCAAAACTTAAAAATCGCACCAATAACGCACCAATAGCGCACCAATGGCGCAACAACGGCGCCCCAATAGTGCACCAATGGCCCAGTGAACCAATGCATAAGAGCAATCTCCAAATCCACCATGTCAAATGCTACCTAAGATGATGATGCAAATCAAGGAACTGATATCATGGAATATTTTAGATGTGGTAGAGGAGGTTACAGGATGGAAGCCAAGAAATCAACTCCTCACAACTATGGGGATGATTTATAAGGATTTTTGGACGCCTTCCCCCGACATTTTGAGCTCATCTAAGGTGCCTTTCCGTTTTTCCCGATTTACGGGATTTTAATTGTTCGAAAAATAAAATGTCGGACTTCCACTTCTCAGAAAAATCTGAAATTTTGCAGGTAGTTGGATTGGATTTTTATTGGTGTGTGTAAAAAGTTTAGGTCAAAACTAAAAAATCCAAATTTAAGTAAAAACTCAAAAATCGTCCCAATAGCGCACCCAGGGCGCCCCCATGAGCAATCTCCAAATCCACCCTGTCAAATGCTACCTAAGATGATTCCAGAAAAATGGGGTTGATTTATAAGGATTTTTGGATGCTTTCCACGGACATTTTGAGCTCATCCGAGGTGCTTTTCCATTTTTTCTATTTACAGGATTTTAATTGTTCCAACAATAAAAAGTCGGACTTCCACATCTCAGAAAAATCTGAAATTTTGCAGGTAGTTGGATTGGATTTTTATTGGTGTGTGAACAAAATTTCAGCTCAAAGCTCAAAAATCAAACTTTCAGCTCAAAAATCAAGAATGGCACTTATGGCGCACTAGTGACGCCCCTATCGCGCACCAATGGCCTAGTGAACCAATGCATAAGAGCAATCTACAAATCCACCATGTCAAAAGCTACCTAAGATGATTCCGCAAATATGGGGATGATTTATAATGATTTTTGGATGCCATTCCCCGACATTTTGAGCTCATCTGAGGTGCTTCCCCATTTTTCCCGATTTACGGGATTTTAATTGTTCCAAAAATAAAAAGTCGGACTTCCACTTCTCAGAAAAGTCTGAAATTTTGCAGGTAGTTGGATTGGATTTTTTTTCATGTGTGTAAAAATTTCAGCTCAGAACTCAAAAATCAAAATTTCAGCTCAAAACTCAAAAATCGCACCAATGGCGCACCAATGGCGCCCCAATTGGTGAAAAATGGCCAGTGAACCAATGCGTAAGAGCAATCTCCAAATCCACCATGTCAAACGCTACCTAAGATGATTCCACAATTATGATGATGATTTATATGTATTTTTGGATGCCTTCCCTGGACATTTTGAGCTCGTCTGAGGTGCTTTTCATTTTTCCCGATTTACGGGATTTTAATTGTTCCAAAAATAAAACATCGGAGTTCCACTTCTCAGAAAAATCTGAAATTTTGCAGGTAGTTTGTTTGATTTTTACTGGTTTGTGTAAACATTTCAGCTCAAAACTGAAAAATCAAAATTTCAGCTCAAAACTAAAACATGACGCCCCAATAGCGCCCCATTAGCGCCCCAATTGGTGACCAATGGCCCAGTGAACCAATGCGTAAGAGCAATCTACAAATCCACCATGTCAAACGCTACCTAAGATGATTCCACAAATCTGGGGATGATTTATAAGGATTTTTGGATGCCTTCCCCGGACATTTTGAGCTCAGTTGAGGTGCTTTTCCATTTTTCCCGATTTACAGGATTTAAATTGTTCCAAAAATAAAAAGTCGGACATCCACATCTCAGAAAAATCTGAAATTTTGCAGGTAGTTGGATTGGATTTTTATTTGTGTGTATAAAAATTTCTGCCTAAAACTCAAAAATCAAAATTTCAGCTCAAAACTCAAAAATCCAACCAATAGCGCAACAATGGCGCCCCAATTGGTGACCGATGGCCCAGTGAACCAATGCGTAAGAGCATTCTCCAAATCCACCATGTCAAACGCTACCTAATATGATTCCACAATTATGGATTTTTGGATGCCTTCCCTGGACATTTTGAGCTCATCTGAGGTGCTTCTCCATTTTTCCCGATTTACGGGATTTTAATTGTTCCAAAAATAAAAACTCGGACATCCCTAACTCAGAAAATTTGAAATTGCGCAGGTAGTTGGAATGAATTTTTATTCGTATGTGTATAAAATTTCTGCTCAAAACTCAAAAATCAAAATTTCAGCTCAAAACTCAAAAATCGCACCAATAGCGCACCAATAGCGCCCCAGTAGCGCACCAACGGCCCAGTGAACAAATGCATAAGAGCAATCTCCAATTCCACCATGTCAAATGCTTACGACGATTTCACAAACATGGGGATGATTTATAAGGATTTTTGGATGCCTTCCCCGGACATTTTGAGCTCATCTGAGCTGCATTTCCATTTTTCCCGATTTAGGGATTTTAATTGTTCCAAAAATAAAACATCGGACTTCCTCTTCTCGGAAAATTCTGAAATTTTGCAGGTAGTTGGTTTGATTTTTACTTGTGTGTGCACAAAATTTCAGCTCAAAACTCAAAAATCGAAATTTCAGCTCAAAACTCAAAAATCGCACCAATGGCGCACCAATAGTGCACCAATAGTGCACCAATGGCCTTAGGGAAGCAATGCATAAGAGCAATCTCCAAATCCACCGTGTCAAATACTACCTGTGAGGATCCCACAAATATGGGGATGATTTATAAGAAGTTTTGGATGCCTTCCCCCGACATTTTGAGCTCATCTGAGGCGCTTTTCCATTTTTCCCGATTTACGGGATTTTAATTGTTCCAAAAATAAAAAAATCCGACTTCCACATCTCAGAAAAATCTGAAATTTTGCAGGTAGTTGGGTTGGATTTCTATTGGTGTGTGTACAATATTTCAGCTCAAAACTCAAAACTTACAATTTCAGCTCAAAACTCAAAAATCAAAATTTCAGCTCAAAACTCAAAAATGGCACCAATGGCGCCCCAATTGGTGACCAACGGCCCAGTGAACCAATGCGTAAGAGCAATCTCCAAATCCACCTTGTCAAACGCTACCTAAGACGATTCCACAAATATGGATGAGTTATAAGGATTTTTGGATGCCTTCCACAGACATTTTGAGCTCATCTTTGGTGCTTTTCCATTTTTCCCGATTTACTGGATTTTAATTGTTCCAAAAATAAAGAGATGGACTTCCACTTCTCAGAAAAGTCTGAAATTTTTCAGGTAGTTTGATTGGATTTTTATTGGTGTGTGTACAAAATTTCAGCTCAAAACTCAAAAATGGCACCAATGGCGCACCAATGACACCCCTATCACGCACCAATGACCTAGTGAACCATTGCATAAGAGAAATCTCCAAATCCACCATATCAAATTCTACCTAAGATGATTCCACAAATATGGTGATGATTTATAAGGATTTTTGGATGCCTTCCCCGGACGTTTTGAGCTCATCTGTGGTGTTTTTCCATTTTTCCAAATTTACTGGATTTTAGTTGTTCCAAAAACAAAAGTCGGACTTTCACTTCCAGAAAAATCTGAAAATTTGCAGGTAGTTGGATTGGATTTTCATTGGTGTGTGTACAAAATTTCAGCTCAAAACTCAAAAATTAAAATTTCAGCTCAAAACTCAAAAATCGCACCAATAGCGCCCCACTAGCGCACCAATGGCCCAGTGAACCAATGCATAAGAGCAAACTCCAAATCCAATATGTCAAATGCTACCTAAGATGATTCCGCAAATATGGGGATGATTTATAAGGATTTTTGGATGCTTTTTCCGGACATTTTGAGCTCGTCTGAGGTGCTTTTCCATTTTTCCCGATTTACGGATTTTTAATTGTTCCAAAAAATAAAAAGTCGGGCTTCCACTTCTCAGAAAAATTTGAAATTTTGCAGGTTTTTGGATTTAATTTTTGGTTGTGTGTGTACAATATTTCTGCTCAAAACTCAAAAATCAAAATTTCAGCTCAAAACTAAAAAAATCGCACCAATGGCGCACCAATGGCGCCCCAATTGCTGACCCATGGCCCAGTGAACCAATGCGTAACAACAATCTCCAAATCCACCATGTCAAACGCTACCTAAGATGATTTCACAAATATGGGGATGAGTTATAGGGATTTTTGGATGCCTTCCCTGGACATTTTGACCTCATCTATGGTGCTTTTCCATTTTTCCCGATTTACAGGATTTTAATTGTTCCATAAATAAAAAGTCGGACTTTCACTTCCAGAAAAATCTGAAATTTTGCAGGTAGTTGGATTGGAATTTTATTGGTGTGCTTACAAAATTTCAGCACAAAACTTAAAAATCAAAATTTCAGCTCAAAACTCAAAAATGGCACCAATGGCGCACCAATGACGCCCCTATCGCGCACCAATGACCCAGTGAACCATTGCATAAGAGAAATCTCCAAATCCACCATATCAAATGCTACCTAAGATGATTCCAAAAATATGGTGACGATTTATATGGATTTTTGGATGCCTTCCCCGGACATTTTGAGCTCATCTTTGCTGCTTTTCCATTTTTCCCGAGTTACGGGATTTTAATTGTTCCAAAAATAAAAATCGGACTTCCACAACTCAGAAAAATCTGTAATTTTGCAGGTAGTTGGGATTTATTTTTATTGGTGTGCTTACAAAATTTCTGCTCAAAACTCAAAAATCAAAATTTCTGCTCAAAACTCAAAAATGGCACCATTGGCGCACCAATGATGCTCCGATCGCGCACCAATGGCCCAACGAACCAATGCATTGGAGAAATCTCCAAATCCACCATGTCAAACGCTACCTAAGATGATTCTAGAAATATGGGAATGATTTATATGGATTTTTGGATGCCTTCCCCGGACATTTTGGGCTCATCTGAGGTGCTTTGCCATTTTTCCCGATTTACGGGATTTTAATTGTTCCAAAAATAAAAAGTCGGACTTCCGCATCTCAGAAAAAACTGAAATTTTGAAGGTAGTTGGATTGGATTTTTATTTGTGTGTGCAAAAATTTCTGCTCAAAACTTAAAAATCAAAATTTCAGCTCAAAACTCGAAAATCGCACCAATGGCGCACCAATGGTGCCCCAATACCGCACCACTGGCGCCCCAATAGGTGACCAATGGCCTAGTGAACCAATGCGTTAGAGCAGTCTCCAAATCCACCTTGTCAAATGCTACCTAAGATGATTCCACAAATATGAGGATGATTTATATGGATTTTTGGATGCCTTCCCCGGACATTATGAGTTCATCTGAGGTGCTTTTCCATTTTTCCCGATTTACAGGATTTTAATTGTTCCAAAAATAAAAAGTCGGACTTCCACTTCTGAGAAAAATCTGAAAATTTTCAGGTATTTGGATTGGATTTTTATTTGAGTTTGTATAAAATTTCATCTCAAAACTGAAAAATCAAAATTTCAGCTCAAAACACAAAAATCGCACCAGTAGCGCACCAATGGCGCACGAACGGCGCCCCAATAGCGCACCATTGGCCCAGTGAACCAATGCATAAGAGCAATCTCCAAATCCACCATGTCAAATGCTACCTAAGATGATTTCACAAATGTGGGGATGATTTATAAGGATTTTTTGATGCCTTCCCCGGACATTTTGAGCGCATCTAAAGTGCTTTTCCATTTTTCCCGACTTACTGGATTTCAATTGTTCCAAAAATAAAACGTCAGACTTCCACATCTAAGAAAAATCGGAAATTTTTCAGGTAGTTGGGTTGGATTTTTATTGGTGTGTGTAAAAAGTTCAGCTCAAAACTCAAAAATCAAAATTTCAGCTCAAAACTCAAAAATCGTCCCAGTAACGCACCAATGGCGCCCCAATGAGCAATCTCCATATCCACCCTGTCAAATGCTACCTAAGACGATTCCAGAAGTATGGGGATGATTTATAAGAATTTTTTGATGCCTTCCCCGGACATTTTGATCTCATCTGAGGTACTTCTTCATTTTTCCCGATTTATGGGATTTTAATTGTTCCAAAAATAAAAAGTCGGACTTCCACATCTCAGAAAAAAACTGAAATTCTGCAGGAAGTTGGATTGGATTTTTATTGGTGTGTGTACTAAATTTCAGCTCAAAACTCAAAAATCAAAATTTGAGCTCAAAACTCAAAAATGGCACCAATGGCGCTCCAATGACGCCCTGATCGCGTGCCAATGGCCCAGTGAACCAATGCGTAAGAGCAATCTCCAAATCCACCATGTCAATTGCTACCTAAGTGTTAGCCCAGATAGGCCTGAGAGGGGCAGGGGGGTGTGAATCAGGCTACCCCATATTCGCGGTTGGTTTCTGGTTTGGTTTCTGAAAAACCAAATTGTTTCTTCACAAACCACTCACCCGCAAAACAGACAGTGATCACAAGCAGAATTATAAGAGAGCAGAGGGAAGAGAGAATAGGACACAGTGATTTTAGAGTGGTTCTCCCTCACCAGGTACTCCACTACCTAAAGGACCCTCCTTTAGGATTTCAAACCCTCACTAACTTAGGCTTTTGCTGGATCAGCCTCAACCTATTACAGAAACCAAGCTTTTGCAGGCTAAGCTCTAACCTTTATAAGTTTTTCCCAGGCTAAACTCTAACCTTTACAAGAAACAAGCTTTTGCAGGCTCAGCTCAAACCTTTACAAGTTTTTCTAGGCTAAACTCTAACCTTTCCCCAAATCTAATCCTAGATTTGAGATCCCAGCAAAACTACACACTAGTCTTGCCTAAAACACTACCCTTTGAAACAACTTGTTGAACAAAAATAAACTCAAGTGTAAGTTCAAAAAATAACTCAGGTTTAAGCACAATTGCAGACTTCAAAGCACTTTTCAAATTGGCTGGGATGCTTTTCCAAGAAGCTTTCCTCTTCCTTATATAGAGCTTGAGCAAGTGGGAGTAGGTAGGAAGATCTTCATCCAACGGCTCTAAAGTACTCTTCAGCTCTTCATCCAACGACTATGTGGTTCAAATCAGTCTTCAGAGTTGACTCCTCAATCCACTAGCTGGTGTTGGGTTCATTTCAGGAAGTCCACTCTCTTTGCAGCTCAATTACTTGAAAACATTCCATTTTTAACAATCCGGGACCATAAGTGTGGACCACAATTGATAATTAAGCTTGGAGGTGAGAGATAAGTCTTGCAGGTCTTCATCTCTGTCATGGACCACTTTCTCTGCCCGTTGGAGTAGTTAGGGGGTGGAGCATTAACGCTGTGAGGACCACCTGGGCCACCAGCAACTTGCAGCAGGACCACTTGAGATGTTGACAGTAAAGTGTGGTTTCTTCAAGAAACCAAGTCTCGTGGTTTTTGTGTGGTTCTTGTAAGAAACCACGCTGCATGTTCTTCAACACAAACATATGCAAACATCTAACCAGGTTTGTTAATCATCAAAATCAATATATAATTATTCACTAAACATGATTAGTCATTAATAATCCATATTAAGCTGATGTTTAGGTCATCAATCTCCCCCTTTTTGATGATGACAAACATTGTGTTGATTACTGCAAAAATCAGGGTTAGTTAAGATATCACAATAAGTAAGCACACTCCCCTTGAATTATTGCTCCCCCTATATCAAACATTTTTGTGCTCTAAGCACCATTGGCTAGTCTGCTTAGCCAAAATACTCCCCCTGCAAATAACAACATCTTCTTGCAAATAATTTTTAGCGGAGTATAGCGCAGCAGCAAGAAATAGTTTAAATTTTAACATTTTTCTCCCCTTTTCATTTTTCTCCCCTTTTCATAATCATGCACCATTTTTCTCCCCCTTTTGGCATCAACAAAAAGTATAAGGGTAAAGGGTAGAATAAGAGACAAGATTAGTGCAATAGTAACATAAGATTGATATTCAAAAGATGAACACCAGAAAGCATAAGGTAACAACCAGATAACAGAACCAAACAAGGTCCGAAAGAGAAACCACGATAAAAACCAACATAAGAACCAACAATAAACCAGCCTAAAAACCAAGTAAGGAACCATGTGTAAAACCATGAAGTACGCAAAATGCAAATACATGTCCTAGGGGCATCAGGCAGTTGAGTGCATCACTCTTCAATCAGTATCAGACTCAGGAAGAGAGGTAATCTGGTTCAGAGAATCCATCACTTTATCTTCTAGATCATTGATCAACTCCTAGATTTCCTCCAAGGTATCCACAATGGTGGTGACTTACTCCGAAATAGGTGTCTCCTTTGATGTCTCAGTAGGTCTCTCAGAAGCCACATGATTCTTCTCAATAGTAGAAGCAACAGCTTCTTTGCTTACTTTCAGCACAGTCGCCCTCATACCTTCTTCATCCTCTTCATGCTCTGGTTATGGCAGATTGAGATCAATAGTGTGTGCCTGTTCTGGTGGTGGCATGGTTTTAGGAGGAGAAACCACTGCTGAAACCACCTCCGGAACCATCTTAGCAGCCACATCAGAAACCAAGTTGGTCTTATTACCAACTTCTTGATCAGCCTTTTCTTCAGCATCTGACTGGTCAACTCCTTCACTTAGTGCCTTTCGGTAGGCTTCCTATTCTTCCTTTGAAGGTTCACGGATGAAGCTTTCTGGAAGGGTGTGATCTTTAGTGAGAAAGTCTGAGATCATGTCCCCAAACTCTTCACTTTTCTTCTTAATATAGCTGTAGATCATGACCAGGTGGAGGTACTAAACCCTTAACAAACATATCAATCATAGAGCTGACTAGGCTAGGTGTAATTATGGGTGTTTCTTCTGTGAGTGTGGTAGATGTACTAGCACTAGGCTTTCCAACAATTGTGTGTGGGATATGTATGGTTTTCTCATTGTCTTCAGGTGTAGGAATGTGATAATTGATAGGATCTGGATATAAGAGGTCTGGTTGGAGTATATTACCAGATTGAGATGCTTTGAGCTAAAAGGGTTGGGAAGAACCATCAAGAGCAGTGCTCTTTTCCATGGTTGGCCAAGGTTTATGATTAAGCCAAACCTTTTCAGACACCTTCTAACTTTCCTGCTTTTCACAAGCTTCTTTAAACTTCTCAGACCCTTCAGCCTCAGTAGCAGTAGATGGAGTGATAGTGAGCTCCTCCATCGATTTCTGTTCAAGCATCTTCTTGAGGTGTGCAAGTTTGGGAGCCTCAATTTCTTCTCGTCCGAGTGGCTGTGATTTAGAGGTGTTTGTGGAAGAAGAGGTTTGCTTAGAAACATTTCTCTTAGTCTAGGCTGTTTTGGTGTTTCGTTTCCTCATCTTGTTAGTGTTTGGGTTTTATAGCAACTCAGGTTTGGAATAGCGAAAGATTTTAGGGTTAGAGTTGTGAGTGAATGGAAGTTGTGTTGAGGAAGAAGAGTGAGTAGGGTATCACCGGTTAAGGGAAGTGGATTATTGGAGAGAGAATGGCAAAGGAATCAGAACAGATCATGGGTGGAAGCAACGGTCAAATGCATTTACTTCTTCCCCCACCTTTTCAGCTTTTGTCGGGTATGACCCACCGTAGTCCCCAACTTTTTGAATCTTTTGGACCACTTTGACCTTCATCTTATGCCAGCAAAGATTATGTGATTAACCCCACTCGATATCTTCCTTTTGACTTTCCCAAAGTGCTCAGATTTGCTCCCCCAACTTGCCAAGATGCCATTGTCCGTTGGGTAATAACTGTTGGACATTTGGTTTTTCCCCAAAACCAAGTTACCTTCTGTCCACAATCTGACAGCTTCCTAGGCGCCCAAAATTTAAATTATTTTCATTTGAATCCACCAGAGTCCTTCTGATTTAGAATTCCCACCTGAAGAGATGTTTTTGCCCATTGGATAATGACTGCAGAATATTTGGTTTCTCTAAAGACCAAGATTATCCATTCTTCCATTTGCCTTAGCTGATGATCATAATGCCTTAAGATATTTCCTCATATGCCAGAATGCAACGTGAACGTGTGTGTATGAGGTACAATGAATACAATAAAACTAATATGGTCATGTATGCACATAATAAAAGGATGCACGGTTTGTTCAAAGACCTAGTATAAAACCAAGTATAAAACCAAGCATAAAACCACGTATCAAACCAAGTAAGCATAAGAGTCAAGGTAAGTTATACATTCTAAGTTCAAGTCTGATCTTGGTGAATTGATCCTCTTTGAGTGGCTTTGTAAAGATATCAGCAAGCTGATTTTTAGTCTTCACGAATTCAGTTCCGCATCCTTCTTCAACACATGGTCTCGGATAAAATGATGCCTCACTTTAATGTGCTTGGTCGGAGAGTGTTGTACAGGATTCTTGGTCAAATTAATAGCACTAGAGCTATCACAATAGATTGGCACATAATTAAATGTTAGTCCATAATCACTTAAAGTCTGTTTCATGCATAGGACTTGTGCACAACAAGCTCTTGCTGCAACATATTCAGCCTTAGTGGTTGAGGTTGCAACAGAATTTTGCTTTTTGCTTGACCAAGACACAAGAGACTGTCCAAGTAATTGGCATGTCCCACTTGTGCTTTCTCGATCTAATGTGCACCCTGCAAAATCCGCATCTGAATAACTTGTTAGCTCAAAAGTGCTGACTTTAGGATACCATAAACCAAGAGAGGATGTTCCCTTAAGATACTTGAATATGCGCTTAATTGCTTTAAGGTGAGACTCTTTAGGACATGATTGAAATCTTGCACACAAACATACACTAAAAATTATATCAGGTCTTGTTGCTGCAGTGAGATAAAGAAGACTACCTATCATGCCTCTATACATTTTTATATCAACATCCTTACCATGTTCATCCTTGTCAAGTTTGGTGGATGTGCTCATAGGGGTAGCACTAGGCTTGGTTTCACTCAAACCAAAGCGCTTCAACAACTCTCGAGTGTACTTAGCTTGATTAATGAAAATACCACCATCAAGCTGCTTAACTTGGAATCCCAGAAAGTAATTATGCTCACCCATCATGCTCATTTCAAATTCACTATGCATAAGCTTCTCAAATTCCTTGCAAAGCAAATCATTAGTAGCTCCAAACAAAATATCATCAACATAGATTTGCACAATGATAACATCATTTTTGTTAGTTCTAACAAACAATGTTGAATCAACTTTGCCTCTAGAGAAGCCTTTAGACACAAGATAAGAGCTTAATCTATCATACCATGCTCTAGGAGCTTGTTTAAGTCCATATAATGCCTTTTTAAGCTTATAAACATGCTCAGGATGGTCATGACATTCAAAACCAGGTGGTTGCTCAACATAAACTTCTTCTAAGATATGTCCATTTAAGAATACACTCTTAACATCCATTTGATATAACTTGAAGGATTTATATGATGCAAATGCAAGTAGCATACAAATGGACTCTAATCTAGCAACAGGAGTAAAGGTCTTATCATAATCAATACCTTCCTCTTGATTATACCCTTGAGCAACTAACCTTGCTTTGTTTCTTACCACAACACCAGTCTCATCAAGTTTGTTTCTGAAAACCCATTTGGTTCCAATGACTGGATGCTCAGCAGGTCCAGGCACAAGTTCCCAAACATCATTTCTCTTGAACTGATTTAACTCTTCTTGCATCGCCATTACCCAATTTTCATCAAGAATGGCCTCTTTTGCACTTTTGGGTTCCACTTGTGAGAGGAATGCAAGATGTGAGTTGACATTGTGTAGTGAGGATCTGGTAGTCACCCCTCTGGATAAATCTCCAAGTATAACCTCTGTTGAGTGTCCCCTGGGTACTCTCACATTTCCATGAGATGTAGATCCCTGTTCTGCATCGTTTGGTTTTCCCGAGAACCACGTGGTTCCACCATTGGTTCCATGTTTGGTTGTGAATATGGTCCCACGGTTGGTTCTTGCATGGTTATTGGAAGAGGCTCCAATTCAGGAGGTTCTTCCTCTTTTTCAGCAGTCCCATTAATGCTTATGATCTATGGTTGATCTTCAGGTGCAGTATCTATGACTATATCATCACATGTATCAAAAACAGCATGCATGGTTTCTTCAACAACCAAGGTTCTCTTGTTATAGACTCGATATGCTTTACTAGTTAGAGAGTATCCAAGAAATATACCATCATCAGATTTAGCCTCAAATTTATCAAGATTGTCCTTAGTATTAAGAATGTAGCACTTAGATCCAAATACTTTAAAATAACCAATGCTTGGTTTCTTATCAAACCAAATCTCATAGGGGGTCTTTTCAATCAAAGGATGTAATGATACTCTATTTAAAATGTAACAAGTTGTGTTTACACCCTCTGCCCAGAAGTAGGCAGGTAACTTATGCTCATTAAACATACTTCTAGCCATTTCTTGCAAAGTTCGATTCTTCCTTTCAACAACCCCATTTTGTTGAGGTGTTCTAGGAGTCGAAAAGGTGTGTTCAATGCCACTTTGTTCACAGAAGTGTTTAAATACAAGATTATCAAATTCTCCACCATGATCACTTCTAATTTTTGAAATCTTGTAGCCTTTTTCATTTTGTAGACGCCTAACAAGAGTACCAAATTCATAGCATGCATGATCTTTTTGTGCAAGAAATAACACCCAGGTAAACCTAGAGTAATCATCCACAATCACAAATACATAACTCTTACCACCTAGACTTATGGTTCTCATGGGACCAAACAAGCCAATATGTAACAGTTCAAGAGGTCTAGATGTAGATATAGTATGCTTTGGTTTAAAGGAATTTTTAACCTGTTTTCCAAGTTGGCATGTTCTGCATGTGGTTTCTTTCTCATACTTCAGCTTAGGTAATCCTTTCACCAACTCCTTTTTGGACAATTTTGAGATAAGTTCTAAGTTGGCATGTCCAAGCCTTCAATGCCAGAGTGATGGTATTTCTGTTCTTACACTTAAACACTTGAGCTTAAGGTTAGAAACATCATTCAAATAGATAGAGTAAATATTGCCTTTTCTGGTTCGAGTAAAAACCACATGGTTTCCATCAATAGTGCATACCAGACACTTAGATCCTTTAAATAAGACTTTATATCCCTTGTCACATAACTGACTAACACTTAATAGATAGTACTTAAGATTATCAACCAGTAAAACATGCTCAATAGAAGGGTTAGAGTCAATGTTACCATAACCAAGGATTCTCCTTTTTGTTTTGTCACAAAATATTACCTTTCCTTGGCCTTTTTCACTTAGGGATGAGAACATGGATGATTCACGATTCAAATACCTTGAACACCCATTGTCCAGTATCCATTCATCCCTAACAACCTGTTAAAGAGATCAAGTTTTAGGTACCCAAACTACTTTGGGTCCTTCTTAGGTCTGGTTCCTTTTGGAACCCACACATATCTCACATGACAACTTCTTTTTCTAAACATACATGTTCTAATGCCATGTCCATCTCTACCACAATAATGACAAGTAATATGAGGTACATCAGAGTTATAAGAATGTGCATGCATGTTCTTCCTAGGTGTATATGGTATGTTTGAACCAGCCTTAACAAATTGTACAAGTGGGCTTGGTTTGTGAAAAACCAAATGAGTAGCAAAACTTGGTTTGTTAAACACCATATGAGTAGCACTTATACCTTCTTTTTGAATTGAATGCCTCTGTTGTCCAAGCAAGATATTCAAACTTTCTCTACCCTTAGTGAACTTATCAAGAGAGCATTTCAAATCTTCAACATCATTCTTAAGCATGTCATTTTCTTTGAGCAATTTTTCACATGAAGCAATATTGCATGAAATTTTGTTTTCAAGTTCATCATGAGCATTATGTATGGCAAGTTTCTCACTTTTCAAGGTTTCACAAGATTTCAACACATCAACATGAGCAAGATCAAGTTTTTCATATCTAGTCTTATGTGCTTCAGCATCATACTCTAGAATCTCAATGCGTTTCTTGTATGCAATGTTCTTTTTGAGTGCTTGTGTATACTTAACATACAATTCATCAAAAGCATCTTGTAACTCATCAAAAGTAAAGTCAGGTGAATCATTTACCTCAGATTCTTCTTGAGCCATGTGACACAAATTCACAGTTTCATCCGTGTTTGAATCGCATGAAGAATCCGAGTCATCCCAAGCAGCCATATCCTTCCTTCTCTTGGTTTTTGAATAGTTGAGATTAGCACCATGAAAGTTGGATGCCTTGTTGATGCTTTTTCTCTCATAAGCCATGATCTTTGCCTCTGGATGTTACTCCTTTGTACTAAGAACGTGGCTCCGCTACCAATTGTTAGCCCAGATAGGCCTGAGAGGGGGGGGGGGGGGGGGGGAATCAGGCTACCCCTTAATCGCGGTTGGTTTCTGAAAAACCAAATGGTTTCTTCACAAACCACTCACCTGCAGAACAGACAGTGATCACAAGCAGAATTATAAGAGAGCAGAGGGAAGAGAGAATATGACACAGTGATTTTAGAGTGGTTCCCCCTCACCAGGTACTCCACTACCTAAAGAACCCTCCTATAGGATTTCAAACCCTCACTAACTTAGGCTTTTGTTGGATCAGCCTCAACCTATTACAGAAACCAAGCTTTTGCAGGCTAAGCTCTAACCTTTATATGTTTTTCCCAGGCTAAACTCTAACCTTTACAAGAAACAAGCTTTTGCAGGCTCAGCTCAAACCTTTACAAGTTTTTCCAGGCTAAACTCTAACCTTTCCCCAAATCTAATCCTAGATTTGAGATCCCAGCAAAACTACACACTAGTCTTGCCTAAAACACTACCCTTTGAAACAACTTGTTGAACAAGAATAAACTCAAGTGTAAGCTCAAAAAATAACTCAGGTGTAAGCACAATTGCAGACTTCAAAGCACTTTTCAAATTGGCTGGGATGCTTTTCCAAGAAGCATTCCTCTTTCTTATATAGAGCTTGAGCAAGTGGGAGTAGGTAGGAAGATCTTCATCCAACGGCTCTAAAGTACTCTTCAGCTCTTCATCCAACGGCTATGTGGTACAAATCAGTCTTCAGAGTTGACTCCTCAATCCACTAGCTGGTGTTGGGTTCATTTCAGGAAGTTCACTCTCTTTGCAGCTCAATTACTTGAAAACATTCCATTTTTAGTAATCCGGGACCATAAGTGTGGACCACAATTGATAATTGAGCTTGGAGGTGAGAGAAAAGTCTTGCAGGTCTTCATCTCTGTCATGGAACACTTTCTCTGCCCGTTGGAGTAGTTGGGGGGTGGAGCATTAACGCTGTGAGGACCACCTGGGCCACCAGCAACTTGCAGCAGGACCACTTGAGATGTTGACAGTAAAGTGTGGTTTCTTCCAGAAATCAAGTCTCGTGGTTTTTGTGTAGTTCTTGAAAGAAACCACGCTGCATGTTCTTCAACACAAACATATGCAAACATCTAACTATGTCTATTAATCATCAAAATCAATATATAATTATTCACTAAACATGATCAGTCATTAATAATCGATATTAAGCTCATGTTTAGGTCATCACTAAGATGATTCCGCAAATATGTGGTTGATTTATATGGATTTTTGGATGCCTTCCCCGGACATTTTGAGCTCTTCTGAGGTGCTTTTCCATTTTTCCCGTTTTACGGGATTTTAATTGTTCCAAAAATAAAAAGTCGGACTTTCACTTCTCAGAAAAATCTGAAATTTTGCAGGTAGTTGGATTGGATTTTTATTCGTGTGTGTAAAAATTGCAGCTCAAAACTCAAAAATCAAAATTTCAGCTCAAAACTCAAAAATCGCACCAATGGCGCCCCAATTGGTGACCAATGGCCCAGTGAACCAATGCGTAAGAACAATCTCCAAATCCACCATGCCAAACGCTGCCTAAGACGATTCCACAAATATGGGAATGATTTATATGGATTTTTGAATGCCATCCCTGGACATTTTGAGTTCATCTGAGGTGCTTTTCCATTTTTCCCGATTTACTGGATTTTAATTGTTCCAAAAATAGAAAGTAAAAATTCTGAAACTGTGCAGGTAGTTGGATTGGAGTTTTATTCGAGTGGGTATAAAATTTCAGCTCAAAACTCAAATATCAAAATTTCAGCTCAAAACACAAAAGTCGCACCAATAGCGCACCAATGGCGCCCCAAAAGTGCAGGAATGGCCCAGTGAACAAATGCATAAGAGCAATCTCCAAATCCACCATGTCAAAAGCTACCTAAAACGATTTCACAAATATGGGGATGATTTGTAAGGATTTTTGGAAGCCTTCCCCGGACATTTTGAGCTCATCTGAGGTGCTTTTCCTTTTTTCCCGATTTACGAGATTTTAATTGTACCAAAAATAAAACATCGGACTTCCACTTCTCAGAAAAATCTGAAATTTTGCAGGTAGTTGGTTTAATTTTTACTGGTGTGTGCACAAAATTTTTTCTCAAAGCTCAAAAATCAAAATTTCAGCATAAAACTCAAAAATCGCACCAATAGCGCACCAATGACGCCCCAGTAGTGCACCAATGGCCTAGTGAACCAATGCATAAGAGCAATCTCCAAATCCACTATGTCAAATACTACCTGTGAGGAACCCA
The DNA here is from genome assembly GCA_028386065.3 of Turnera subulata. Taxonomy (NCBI): domain Eukaryota; kingdom Viridiplantae; phylum Streptophyta; class Magnoliopsida; order Malpighiales; family Passifloraceae; genus Turnera; species Turnera subulata. The sequence goes on from JAKUCV010002993.1 coordinate 52,211, forward strand.
CAAATATGGGGATGATTTATAAGAATTTTTGGATGCCTTCCCGGGACATTTTGAGCTCATCTGAGGTGCTTTTCTATTTTTTCCGATTTACGGGATTTTAATTGTTCCAAAAATAAAACGTTAGATTTCACTTCTCAGAAAAATCTGAAATTTTGCAGGTAGGTGGATTGGACTTTATTGGTGTGTGTAAAAAGTTCAGCTCAAAGCTCAAAAATCAAAATATCAGCGCAAAACTCAAAAATCGTTCCAATAGCGCACCAATGGCGCCCCAAAGAGCAATCTCCAAATCACCCTGTCAAATGCTACCTAAGATGATTCCAGAAATATGCGGATGATTTATAAGGATTTTTGGATGCCTTCCCCGGACATTTTGAGCTCGTCTGAGGAGCTTTTCCATTTTTTCCGATTTACAGGATTTTAATTGTTCCAAAAATAAAAAGTCGGACTTCCACATCTCAGAAAAATCTGAAATTTTTCAGGTATTTGGATTAGATTTTTATTCGAGTTTGAATAAAATTTCAGCTCAAAACTGAAAAATCAAAATTTCAGCTCAAAACTCAAAAATCGCACCATTAGAGCACCAATGGCGCACCAACGGCGCCCCAATAGTGCACCAATGGCCTAGTGAACCAATGCATAAGAGCATTGTCCAAATCCACCATGTCAAATGCTAACTAAGAAGAATTCACAAATATGGGGATGATTTATAAGGATTTTTGGATGCCTTCCCTGGACATTTTGAGTTCTTCTAAGGTGCTTTTCCATTTTTCCCGATTTACAGGATTTTAATTGTTCCAAAAATAAAATGTCAGACTTCCACAACTAAGAAAAATCTGAAATTTTGCAGGCAGTTGGATTGAATTTTATTGGTGTGTGTAAAAATTTCAGCTCAAAACTCAAAAATCAAAATTTCTGCTCAAAACTTAAAAATCGTCCCAATAGCACACCAATGGCGCCCCAATGAGCAATCTCCCAATCCACCCTGTCAAATGCTACCTAAGATGATTCCAGAAAAATGGGGATGATTTATAAGGATTTTTGGATGTCTTCCCCAGACATTTTGACCTCATCTGAGGTGCTTCTCCATTTCTCCGATTTACGAGATTTTAATTGTTCAAAAAATAAAAAGTCGGACTTCCACTTCTCAGAAAAATCTAAAATTTTGCTGGCAGATGGATTCGATTTTTATTGGTGTGTGTACAAAATTTCAGCTCAAAACTCAAAAATCAAATTTTCAGCTCAAAACTCAAAAATCGCACCAATGGCGCACCAATAGCGACCCAAAAGCGCAGCAATGGCCCAGTGAACCAATGCCTAAGAGCAAACTCCAAATCCGCAATGTCAAATGCTACCTAAGATGATTCCGCAGATATGGGGATGATTTATAAGGATTTTTGGATGCCTTCCCCGGACATTTTGAGCTCATCTAAGGTGCTTTTCCATTTTTCCCGATTTACGAGATTTTAATTGTTCAAAACATAAAAAGTCGGACTTCCACATCTCAGAAAAATCTGAAATTTTCAGGTAGTTGGATTGGATTTTTATTCGTGTGTGTAAAAATTTCAGCTCAAAACTCAAAAATCGCACCATTGGCGCACCAAGGGCGGCCCAATGGAGCCCCAATGGCGCCCCAATTGGTGACCAATGGCCTAGTGAACCAATGCGTAAGAGCAGTCTCCAAACGCACCATGTCAAATGCTACTTAAGATGATTCCATAAATATGGGGATTATTTATATGGAATTTTGGATGCCTTCCCCGAACATTTTGAGATCATCTGAGGTGCTTTTCTATTTTTCCCGATTTACGGGAGTTTAACTGTTCCAAATATAAAAAGTCGGACTTCCACATCTCAGAAAAATCTGAAAATTTTCAGGTAGTTGGACTGGATTTTTATTCGTGTGTGTATTAAATTTCAGCTAAAAACTCAAAAATCAAAATTTCAGCTCAAAACTCAAAAATCGCACCAATAGCGCACCAATAGCGCACGAATGGCGCACCAACAGCACCCCAATAGCGCACCAATGGCCCAGTGAACCAATGCATAAGAGAAATCTCCAAATCCACCAAGTCAAATGCTACCTAAGAAGATTTCACAAATATGGGGATGATTTATAAGGATTTTTGGATGCCTTCCCCGGACATTTTGATCTCATCTGAGGTGCTTTTCCATTTTTCCCGATTTACGGGATTTTAATTGTTCCAACAATAAAAAGTCGGACTTCCACATCTCATAAAAATTTTAAATTTTTCAGGCAGTTGGATTGGAATTTTATTCGTGTGTGTAAAAATTTCAGCTCAAAACTTAAAAATCAAAATTTCAGCTCAAAACTCAAAAATCGCACCAATGGCGCACCAATAACGCCCCAATAGCACACCAATGGCCCAGTGAACCAATGCGTAAGAGCAAACTCCAAATCCACCATGTCAAATGCTACCTAAGATGATTCCGCAAATATGGGGATGATTTATAAGGATTTTTGGATGCCTTCCCCGGACATTTTGAGCTCATCTGAGGTGCTTTTCCATTTTTCCCGATTTACGGGGTTTTAATTGTTCATTAAATAAAAAATCGAACTTCCACTTCTCAGATAAATCTAAAATTTTGCAGGTAGTTGGATTGAATTTTTATTCATGTGTGTAAAAATTTCAGCTCAAAACACAAAAATCAAAATTTCAGCTCAAAACTCAAAAATCGCACCATTGGCGCACCAATGGCGGCCCAATGGAGCCCCAATGGCGCCCCAATTGGTGACCAATGGCCCAGTGAAGCAATGCGTAAGAGCAATCTCCAAATCCACCATGTCAAATGCTACTTAAGATGATTCCACAAATATGGGGATGATTTATATGGATTTTTAAATGCCTTCCCTGGACATTTTGAGCTCATCTGAGGTGCTTTTCCATTTTTCCCGATTTACGGGATTTTAATTGTTCCACAAATAATAAGTCGGACTTCCACATCTCAGAAAAATCTGAAATTGTGCAGGTAGTTGGATTGGATTTTTTTTCGCGTGTGTATAAAATTTCAGCTCAAAACTCAAAAATCAAAATTTCAACTCAAAACTCAGAAATCGCACCAATAGCGCACCAATGGCGCCCCAATAGCGCACGAACGGCCCAGGGGACAAATGCATAGGAGAAATATCTAAATCCACAATGTCAAAGGCTACCTAAAACGATTTCACAAATATTGGGATGATTTATAAGGATTTTTGGATGCCTTCCCCGGACATTTTGAGCTCATCTGAGGTGCTTTTCCATTTTTCCCGATTTACGGGATTTTAATTGTTACAAAAATAAAACATCGGACTTCCACATCCCATAAACATCTGAAATTTTCAGGTAGTTGGTTTGATTTTTACTGGTGTGTGCACAATATTTCATCTCAAAACTCAAAAATTAAAATTTCAGCTCAAAACTAAAAAATCGCACCAATGGCGCACCAATGGCCTAGTGAACCAATGCATAAGAGCAATCTCCAAATCCACTATGTCAAGTACTACCTGTGAGGATCCCAAAAATATGGGGATGATTTATAAGGATTTTTGGATGCCTTCCCCAGACATTTTGAGCTCATCTGAGGTGCTTTTCTATTTTTCTCGATTTATGGGATTTCAATTGTTCCAAAAATAAAACGTCAGACTTCCACATCTTAGAAAAATCTGAAATTTTACAGGTAGTTGGACTGGATTTTATTGGTGTGTGTAAAATGTTCAGCTCAAAACTTAAAAGTCAAAATTTCAGCTCAAAACTCAAAAATCGTTCCAATAGCCCCAATGACGCCCCTATCGGCCACCAGTGGCCCAGTGAACCAATGCATAAGAGAAATCTCCAAATCCACCATGTCAAACGCTACCTAAGAAGATTTCACAAATATGGAGATGATTTATAAGGATTTTTGGATGCCTTCCCCGGACATTTTGAGCTCATCTGAGGTGCTTTTCCATTTTTCCCGACTTACGGGACTTTAATTGTTCCAAAAATAAAAAGTCGGACTTCCAAAACTCAGAAAAATATGAAATTTTGCAGGCAGTTGAATTGGATTTTTTATTTGTTTGTGTACAAAATTTTAGCTCCAAACTCAAAAATTAAAATTTCAGCTCAAAACTTAATAATCGCACCATTGGCGCCCCAATAGCTCACCAATGGCCCAGTGAACCAACGAATAAGAGCAAACTCCAAATCCACCATGTAAATTGCTACCTAACATGATTCCGCAAATATGGGGATGATTTATAAGGATTTTTGGATGCCTTCCCCGGACATTTTGAGCTCATCTGAGGTGCTTTTCCATTAGTCCCGATTTATGGGATTTTAATTGTTCCAGAAATTGAAATTCAGACTTCCACATCTTAGAAAAATCTGAAATTTTGCAGGTAGCTGGATTGGATTTTTTTATTGGTGTTACAATATTTCAGCACAAAACTCAAAAATCAAAATTTCAGCTCAAAACTCAAAAATGGCACCAATGGCGCACAATGGCGCACAAATAGCGCCCCTATCGCGCACCAATGGCCCAGTGAACCAATGCATAAAAGAAATCTCCAAATCCACCATGCCAAACGCTACCTAAGATGATTCCACAAATATGGTGATGATTTATAAGGATTTTTGGATGGTTACCCCGGACATTTCGAGCACATCATTGGTGCTTTTTCATTTTTACCGATTTACGGGATTTTAATTGTTCCAAAAATACAAAGTCGGACTTCCACTTCTCATAAAATCTAAAATTTTGCAGGTAGTTGGATTGGTTTCTTCTTGGTGAGCTTACAAAATTTCAGCACGAAACTCAAAAATCAAAATTTCAGCTCAAAACACAAAAATGGCACCAATGGCGCATCAATGACGCCCTCATCGCGCACCAATGGCCCAGTGAACCAATGCGTAAGAGAAATCCCCAAAATCCACCATGTCAAACGCTACCTAAGATGATTCCACAAATATGGGAATGATTTATAAGGATTTTTGGATGCCTTCCCCGGGCATTTTGAGCTCATCTGAGGTGCTTTTCCATTTTTCCCGATTTACGGGACTTTAATTGTTCCAAAAATAAAACGTCGGACTTCCACAAATCAGAAAAATTTGAAATTTTGCAGGTAGATGGATTGGATTTTATTGGTGTGTGTAAAAATTTCAGCTAAAAACTTAAAAATCAAAATTTCAGCTCAAAACTCAAAAATCGCACCAATGGCGCCCCAGTGGCGCACCAATGGCGCCCCAATAGGTGACCATGGCCTAGTGAACCACTACGTAAGAGCAGCCTCCAAATCCACCATGTCAAATGCTACCTGAGATGATTCTGAAAATAAGGGGTTGATTTATAAGGATTTTTGGATGCCTTCCCCGGACATTTTGAGCTCATCTGAGGTGCTTTTCCATTTTTCCGGATTTACGGGATTTTAATTGTTAAAAAACTAAAAATACGGATTTCCACATCTCAGAAAAATTTAAAAATTTTCAGGTAGTTGTACTGGATTTTTATTCCTGCCTGTGTAAAATTTCAGCTCAAAACTCAAAAATCGCACCAATAGCGCACCAATGCGCACCAACGGCGCCTCAATAGCGCACCAATGGCCCAGTGAACCAATGCGTAAGAGCAATCTCCAAATCCACCATGTCAAATGCTACCTAAGATGATTTCACAAATATGGGGATGATTTATAAGGACTTTTAGATGCCTTCCCCGGACATTTTGAGCTCACCTAAGGTGCTTTTCTATTTTTCCCGATTTACGGGATTTTAACTGTTCCAAAAGTAAAACGTCAGACTTCCACTTCTCAGAAAAATCTCAAATTTTGCAGGTAGTTGGATTGGATTGTATTGGTGTGTGTAAAAAGTTCAACTCAAAACTCAAAAATCAAAATTTCTGCTCGAAACTCAAAAATTGTCCCACTAGCGCACCATTGGCGCCCCAATGAGTAATCTCCAAATCCACCCTGTCAAATGCTTCCTAAGATGATTCCAGAAATATTAGGATGATTTATAAGGAATTTTGGATGCCTTCCCCAGACATTTTGAGCTCATCTGAGGTGCTTTTCCATTTTTCCCGATTTACTGGATTTTAATTGTTCCAACAATAAAAAGTCAGACTTCCACATCTCAGAAAAATCGTAGATTTTTCAAGTATTGGATTGGATTTTTATTCGTGTGTGTAAAAATTTCAGCTCAAAACTCAAAAATCAAAATTTCAGCTCAAAAGTAAAAAATCGCACCAATTGCGCCCCAATAGCGCACCAATGGCGCCCCAATTGGTGACCAATGGCCCAGTGAACCATTGTGTAAGGGCAATCTCCAAATCCACCATGTCAAACGCTAATTAAGATGATTCCACAAATATGGTGATGATTTTTAAGAATTTTTTTATGCCTTCCCCGGACATTTTGAGCTCATCTTTGGTTCTTTTCCATTTTTCCCGATTTACTGGATTTTAATTGTTCGAAAAATAAAAAGTCGGACTTCCACTTCTCAGAAAAAATCTGAAATTTTGCAGGTAGTTGGACTGGATTTTTATTTGTGTGAGAACAAAATTTCCGCTCAAAACTCAAAAATCAAAATTTCAGCTCAAAACACAAAAATCGCACCAATGGCGCACCAATGACGTCCCCATGGCGCACCAATGGCCCGGTGAACCAATGCATAAGAGAAATCTGCATATACACAATGTGAAACGTTGCCTAAGATGATTTCACAAATACGACAATGATTTATAAGGATTTTTGAATGCCTTCCTCGGACATTTTGAGCTCATCTGAGGTGCTTTTCCATTTTTCCCGATTTACGGGATATTAATTGTTCCAAAAATAAAAAGTCAAACTTCCACTTCTCAGAAAATTCTGAAATTTTGCAGGAAGTTGGACTGGTTTTTTATTGGTGTGTGTACAAAATTTCAGCTCAAAACTCAAAAATCGCACCAATGGCTCACCAATAGCGCCCCAATGGTGCCCCAAGAGCCCAATGGCCCAGTGAACCAATGCATTAGAGCAACCTCCAATTCCACCATGTCAAATACTACCTAAGATGATTCCACAAATATGGGGATGATTTATAAGGATTTTTGGATGCCTTCCCCGGACATTTTGAGCTCATCTGAGGTGCTTTTCCATTTTTCCCGATTTACGGGATTTTAATTGTTCCAAAAATTAAAAGTCGGACTTCCACTTCTCAGAAAAATCTGAAATTTTGCAGGTAGATGGATTGAATTTCTTTTGGTGTGTGTACAATATTTCAGCTCAAAACTCAAAAATCAAAATTTCAGCTCAAAACTCAAAAATGGCACCAATGGCGCCCCAATATCGCCCCAATGGCGCCCCAATTGGTGACCAATGGCCCAGTGAACCAATGCGTAAGAGCAATCTCCAAATGCACCAAGTCAAACGCTACCTAAGATGATTCCACAAATATGGGAATGATTTATAAAGATTTTTGGATGCCTTCCCCGGACATTTTGAGCTCATCTGAGGTGCTCTTCCATTTTTCCCGATTAACGGGATTTTATTTGTTCCAAAAATAAAAAGTCGGACTTCCACATCTCAGAAAAATCTGAAATATTTCAAGTAGTTGGACTGGATTTTTATTCGTGTGTGTATAAAATTTCAGCTCAAAACTCAAAAATCAAAATTTCACCTCAAAACGCAAAAATCGCACCAGTAGCGCACCAATAGTGCCCCAATGGCACACCAATGACTCCCCGATCGCGCACCAATGGCCCAGTGAACCAAAGCATAATAGAGATCGCCAAATCCACCATGTCAAACGCTACCTAAGATGACTCCACAAATATGGGAATGATTTACAAGGATTTTTCGATGCCTTCCCCGGGCATTTTGAGCTCGTCTGAGGTGCTTTTCCATTTTTCCGGATTTACGGGATTTTAATTGTTACAAAACTAAAAAGACGGTCTTCCACATCTCAGAAAAATTTAAAAATTTTCAGGTAGTTGAACTGGATTTTTATTCCTGCCTGTGTAAAATTTCAGCTCAAAACTCAAAAATCGCACCAATAGCGCACCAATGCGCACCAACGGCGCCTCAATAGCGCACCAATGGCCCAGTGAACCAATGCATAAGAGCAATCTCCAAATCCACCATGTCAAATGCTACCTAAGATGATTTCACAAATATGGGGATGATTTATAAGGACTTTTAGATGCCTTCCCCGGACATTTTGAGCTCACCTAAGGTGCTTTTCTATTTTTCCCGATTTACGGGATTTTAACTGTTCCAAAAGTAAAACGTCAGACTTCCACTTCTCAGAAAAATCTCAAATTTTGCAGGTAGTTGGATTGGATTGTATTGGTGTGTGTAAAAAGTTCAACTCAAAACTCAAAAATCAAAATTTCTGCTCGAAACTCAAAAATTGTCCCACTAGCGCACCAATGGCGCCCCAATGAGTAATCTCCAAATCCACCCTGTCAAATGCTACGTAAGATGATTCCAGAAATATTGGGATGATTTATAAGGAATTTTGGATGCCTTCCCCAGACATTTTGAGCTCATCTGAGGTGCTTTTCCATTTTTCCCAATTTACTGGATTTTAATTGTTCCAACAATAAAAAGTCGGACTTCCACATCTCAGAAAAATCATAGATTTTTCAAGTAGTTGGATTGGATTTTTATTCGTGTGTGTAAAAATTTCAGCTCAAAACTCAAAAATTAAAATTTCAGCTCAAAAGTAAAAAATCTCACCAATTGCGCCCCAATAGCGCACCAATGGCGCCCCAATTGGTGACCAATGGCCCAGTGAACCAATGTGTAAGGGCAATTGTTAGAGCAATAGCCCTTCGCTAGAGGGGGGGTGAATAGCGATAATCGAATAAAAATGAAATAAGCAGGAATTAAATGAGGAATTGAAAGAATGAAGGACACAAGCAATTTATCCTGGTTCACACACACTCTACTAGTGTGGCTAATCCAGTCCTTCAAGTCTCACTTGAAGATTTCACTATCTACGTTAAGCTTACGGGTGCTTAACAAACCGTTACAACCTAGGAATTCTAGTCATAAGAATCCTAAACCCTGAAAGTTCAAGTCACATGAACTTCAGCTCTCTTGCTTGAAGATACCTCACTTCAAGACTTCTCACACAAGAAGATATACCCCTCTTCTTATGAATCTAACCAAGGGAACTAACCTCCCTCAAGGTGTATAACAACACAATAATCACTCAAACAAGAGGTCTCTCTCAAAGAGCAGATGTGAGT
>JAKUCV010002994.1:6347-16612 GCA_028386065.3 Turnera subulata
AATACCCAGTGGCTCGGATATGCCGAATATCCGCAGTGGCTCAGATATGCCGAATATCTGGTTGGTATGATGTTGTCTGAGGTTGGGGTATACCGAATACCCAGTGGCTCGGATATGCCGAATATCCGCGGTGGCTCGGATATGCCGAATATCCGGTTGTTCTGATATGTGGAATGGTTCTTGACCTAGCATCCGGAATTAATTAATAACTAGGTACGGCCCTAGCTTGTCCAGTGACGGGGCCCGAAAGATAAAAATTGGTAATAAAAATAATTAAGCATTCATTGGTCTTGATGTAGTTGTTATGGTAATTTTCTTGTGATGTGATTGGTTGAGCTTGATAAGATTTGGTGAGAGTCCTCTGTCGTGTTGTTTGCGATGTTTTCCTCTGTCGTTATTGTTGTCTGAGTTGTTATCCATTGTTATGTTGTTCGTAATAGATTCATCTGATTTGATTGTTGTGTTACCTCGAAAGTATTATGGTTGAATATATCACTGTTTATCTTTCGTCGGTGAGCGTTTCGGACTCACCCCTCGCCTGCGGGGTTTCATCCCGTAGGATGAGTTGTTTGTAGTGCAGGAACGTACCGGGCGAGCTGATGCGTACCCTTGGACAGGCTTGGATCCATAGGTTGCATGTGTCGCATGCAGTGTTAGTTATTTAAAGTCTTCCACTGTGCATGTTTTTATTATTGTTGGGCCGTTGGGCCAGTTTTGATATGTTATTGTCAGGCCATTGGGCCGTGTTGAGATATTATCGATGTTTTTATTGTGGGCTGTTGAGCCCGAGTTATGGTGATATACACTGTATGCTAGGCCTTGTTGGGCTGGGTTGTCACAGTTCCGGCCTGTGTTTACTGTGTACGGTAAATACGGGTCGGGGCGTCTCATAATTATAATTTCCAGAAAATATTTATATAGTATTTATCTTTTTCTCAATATATAATAATATTTCCAACACAAAATTATAATTACCCGTAATTTTCAAAGTACATATATATATAATTTCTACAACCACAATTTCCAGAGAAATAATACATATATTAAATTTCCAGAAATTATTTTTATGGCATTTATATTTTTTCCCAAATAATATTAGTTTTTTCCAAAACATAACTTAATTATTTATCAAAGTATATATATTTATATTTTCCCAAAAAAACCAGAATTAAATTGGCAATAATTTTCTCAAAATAAATATACAATTTTTTTCCAAAATTAATTTCCAGAATATAAATAAATATATATATATTGTTTTTTTTAATTAAACGGACTGGGCTGAACAAGACCAGGCCCAGGCTCGCACTGTGCAAGCCCAGCCGGCCCACGCCCAAGCCCAATCCACGCAACCCAGCCCAAGTTGCACAGTAACAAGGCGCGACCCGACCAGACGAAACGGGTCGGACGCGGGTCTCACCTGGGGTTGTGGCAGCGCGACGACGACGGCGAGCGCGGGAGGAAGGGCGAGCACAGCTGGGCGTGCGGCGGATGCAGGCGACTCCCTGGGCGGTGGAACGGCGGCGCGGCGACGGCAGGAAGCTGTGCAGCGGCGCAGAGAGTAAGATCCGCGGGTCTGCCGACGGGTCAAGGGCGCGTCGCGGCGTGTCCGGCGGCGGAAGAGCTCGGGGCCGACAGGGGTAAGGTCGGGACGGCACGGCGCGCGTGCTGGTGGTGGTGGTGCGATGAGAGGTGGCGCGGATCAGGCCGGCGTGCACAATGGCAGGGTGACGGTGAACAGTGTTTCTCCGGGTTTTCTTTTTTTCCTGTATTTTTCTATTTTCTTCTCTTTTTCTTTCTTTTTCTCCATTTTTTTCCGATTTTTTTTTTCTCTTTTCTTTTTTTTCTTTCTCTCTTTTTTTCTTTTCCTCTCTTTTTTTTTTCTTTTTCTTCTCTTCTCTTCTTCTCTTCCTCTCCTTTTCCTCTGCTTCCTTTCTTTTATAACCGTGAATTTACTGTGAACCTGTGACACACTTAATAATGCAGCTTGTCTGCATTATAGAGCGAGTCCGATCCGGACCAGAAAATAACTGTCATCCCCCTTAGTTATTTTCCGGTGTGATTTTCCGAGAAATTCCGAAACCCAAAAAATACCAACTTAGGCCCGAAAAATCCACGGAAAAATCACGAGCGCGGGAAAACTCTCGGTTTTGAGAAACGACGATCGATTTACCTTGAATTAATTACCCAAGATTAATTCAACAGTAAATCACGGTAAAAAGACTTTTACAATCCCGGTAAAAATCAAAAATTTTACCCGAGCTGTTACATCATCCCACGGTTTATATTCAAAGTAATAGAATTTTACTATATGGTTATCATATGGTTTCATAAAAAAAATATTTACTATATAGAAACCGTCACTGACAGAAATGGTATGGAAAATTCTAGAATTGCTTGGATGCAAGAATTGCCTAGAAAGAAGAGAATTCTTTGGAAGGGTATAGAATTCTTTTGAAATCAATAGTTTGTTCAGAATAATCTTGGGAGGTTTTAGAAGAAAATTCTTCTAAACCCTCTTAACATATCCCAGATTTAATAATTTTTGTGGATAGTTTCCACAATTTTAAGATATTTTAACACATCTAGGAAGACATTGTAAAACCTAATGGATAAAAAATTATAAATTTTTTAAAATAATATCTAAAACATTTAATATTAGTGTTAGGATTAGGATTGTAGAACATTATTATGAAGTCATGATCTACTAATTTTTATCCAATTCTCTCGACAAGAAGAGTTTGTTAATCTCAACCTTCCATGCATTGCAAATTTTGTCGGAACTAAAAGGACTTCAGGAATTCTTTTTGTGACAAAGTAATTCACGTACTATAAATTGATAAATTAGTTTAAGAATTCTCGGGAGATTACACTTTAGTGAGATTGGGAGTTCCTCGATAATTGTAATCATATTATTAGCCTAATTAGGTTCACCACGAACATGCACATGGGCTACCAACTGCAGTAGTGTTCGTTCCAGGAAAAGGAGAGACCTCCTAGCTTTAATGGCTTAATCTATACATTGGCTATGCAAGTTTGGATGGTTTCAAGTAACTTAAAACCACAATCTTTCCAAATGAATCCAAACTCCAAGGGGTTCAAAATCTTTAAAACTATAGATACAACCCACTTATATAAACATGTACGCCCTCCGTTTATTTTTATAGGACGTTTCTAAGAACATTTAAAATCCCTATTTCCATATTTTACCTTTATCTAATTAGTAATAATTACTATTTCACTTTCCTAAATTAGAGTTAAACTTATCATATAGGTAAGTATTTTACAAAACGCATAAGTCCGTGACAAAATAGGCATCAATGATACAATGAGATTCGACCACAAACAGTAGACAGTTAGACATGCATTTCCTTGAGCAAAATCAGAGAATAAATTATTCAACTACAGTTTTAAGTTCTGAGATGATAAAAAAAGACAACAGACATTTATTCATCGCTTCCTGACTTTTGTCATGACCTAGTAAAACAGCTTTCACATATTTTAGCTATGCATTAATCTAGAATGCAATATTCATCATGGGAGAATCTTGCGTCTCCTGCGAGGAGTCTCCCTTCTCACATACATCTTCTCCATATCATTCAAGGGCCGACTGGACCCATCTGGCATGCTCACAAACTTCCAGCCACCTCCACCTCCCCGCTTCCCTCGTGATCCCAATTTTTCTACAGTGAAGTTCCAACCCTCATCAGGACGTCGCCGACTATACTTGTGGCATTTCACCTTACCTGCCAGCTGCACACGCAGAAATCAAGGTTTAAATGACAATAACAGTAGATTAGGTGGATTCTCAATCACAAATTTGGATGCCCGCATTAGACATGTTTTGTAGAATCCTGAAACAGGAATAAAACGTAGTAAGCTAGAAAAAAGGCCTAGATTAACAGCACCACAGTCACTCAATCATTATGTCAGTGAGCTTGTGAAAAATGCTTATGCAATCCATCAGACTTCATTGGTGGCTCTTCTATCAGACTGTTGAAATCTTTTACAGTGAGGTACAAAGGAACAAGAGTTTCTTCCTAGGTAAGCAATGTATAGTGAGCAAATGAAACATCAAATAGAAGGGATATGCCAGAATCATGTGGAGTACAGAAGTTTCAATGATGGAAACCAGCAATGACCCAAATTATGCTTGATTTCCATTTCTTTTCCCAAGTAAGAGACAAAGAGCAGGAGGGGACTCACTTTCATTTTGTTGAAGTTCATCCTCTGGACAAATTCTTGATAGAGCATTTCATCCTCCTTCATGGAAATCTCATAGTGAACCTCATCCATATCTCTTATGGTACCATCCCATCCCTCTGGCATCACCTTGAAATCCGGTTTGTAAGGAAGGGACGCCACATGAAACTCTCGGTCATGAGAAATGAAAAACCTGCAAAGAGCAAACAGAACAAGAAACTCACATCACCGCAATCATTTGGCAAAACAGAAACACAAAAACTTCCAACTAAACAACAAAGAATTTCAAGTTCATACTCGGGGAAGTTATCAAGCAAGAGCTCAACAGAATCATCCAAGGGATGACCAAGCTTCTTCTCTTCCTCCTCCTCAAGCTCCTTCAACCAAAGAATGGCGTGCACCCTTTGCCTCATAATCCTATAATCCTTGGCCAGCTTCTCAACAGTATAAACCTCAGGATTCTCCTTATGCAACCGATACATCTCCGCCTTCTCCGAATCCTTCAAGTAAGACCCTCTTGCACCAGGTTCCACCACTTGTCTCATCAAATAGTTCATCTCTTCCATCCTACCATCCAAACTATCCACAAACTTCTTTGTCTCCACCCCAAATTTCTTTAAATTCTCCTCAGCATCCTTAACCTCCTGCAATCCCCTCGCCGCACTGTACGGGTCTCTCCCTCCTCCGCCCACACCGGCACCGGCACCGGCACCGGCACCCGAATCAGCCGCCCTTTGACCCACCACCTCCCCGTCAAAATGCTCCTTAGTCATCCCAGTCGACCACGACGAGGCAGTATCCCAACCTAAATCATCCGAACTGCCACCAAGACCGCCGCCGCCGCCTCCTCCTATGGCACTCTCCCACTCATCCTTCCCTTCGTTTCCGCCGCCGGCTGCCGCCGAGAATCCGCATCTGCCGATAACGGCTTTCTCTTTCAGAATCCGTACCGCACTTGAGTTACCGTAACTACTCAGCGAAGAAGACGAAAACCGAGATATGATTCGATTAATACTCTGCATTTCTTTCCTTCTTTCACAGTCTTTTCTTCTACTTAACTATTATAACATTAAAAAAATAAAAATAAAAATCACACCAGCACAAGCACGGGATTTAACCTGAAACGAACAAATTGAAACATTTTAGCATCCATTTTTTTTTTCTTTGCGTCAAATCACTAATACGAACTAAATAAAGTGAAAAAAGAAAGAGTAAATAGAGAGAGAACGGAGATTAGATCACGAAACCGACCTGCGATGAAAGCAGAGAAGAGAAATGCAGCTCTCTATTGAAGAAGGAGAGAAGGGGAGCGCGAGAAGGGACGCTAAAATGGGCGAAAAGGAGAAGAACCACAAAACCCCCAAAAACCTTCGATTTTGAAAACGCCGCCGTTTCCTTCCTCTGGATGGATGGGGTTTTGAGAATTGAGGCCCAATTCTGTACTCCGGGATTGGGCCAATGGGTCCGGCTAGCTGTGGGCTCTTAGTGGGTCAGTTAAAAACCTTCGATTTCGAAAAACGATACCGTTTTTTTCTATGGATGGGGTAAATTGAGGCCCAATTTTGTGTTTTGGGATTGGGCCAAGTGGTCCGGCTCAATGTGGGCTCTTATGGGTCAGTATGTATAGATAGGTTACAACCATCGGCTATTTCTTTTTCTTTTTTTATCAACACCATTGGGCTATTTCAGTCCAAACTGAAACCAATTTTATGTAGGAAAAAAAATTAATTTAATTGATATCAAATATAGTGTCTCTATCTAGAGCAGTGAAGAATTTATTGCGTGTTACACATAATACTACTAGTTATTTTCTTGCTTACAATAATATTTCGTGGCCTTGTAGTGCAGTGATAATGGCAAGTCCAAGCCACCAAACGTCAATTGGGTGAGGTGAGGATTGGGTAGTCTTAGTACTGTACATAAAAAAATACATCAAAATTTGTAATCAACTGCCAATTTTAAATAAGTACAGTCTATTTTGGTATTTTTTAAATAGCAAATAAAGGGTACACTAAATTCTAAAATCAATGCAGCCATTGACAGTTCTGCTCACTTCCAATGATACCATGCTGTCTCCATTCGTTGTCCCACTTGACGTTTTCTTATACCCGAATGTGAGACTATTAAAGGTGAAACTATTAAAGGACTGCTTAAATAAAAACCAAACTCGTCAACAATTACAGATATTACAAAATTAATTTAATGATTTTAAAGAGATATATTTTTATCTCAAAATATACCTATCTCTACTGCCAAACTTAATATCCTCTCTTTTAACCTGTCCTATCTCACCTATTGTGCATCTTATTTCAGTGTAAGAAAATGACAACAGACTTTCGAACGTTTCGTTGTCTTTAGTTAGTTAATAGGAGTAAAGACTTCTTGTAAGGTAAAAAATAATGTCCTAGTGGTGTTTCCTGGGATTTTGTTATTTCGGTTGGCTAAACCCCCAAAAAGGAAAAAAGTTAGATCCAGACTAGGAAAGGAGCCTTGACCCTGAAACAAAATCGGGTCGGGTTGAGTCTAAAAAGGTAAAGTTAAGTCCAGGCTCCTCTACTTTATCCACCAACCCAGTTGCACAATCACAGAGGCTCAACTTTTCTACTGAGTTAGCTAAAAACAGCTCCGATTTAGGGTTTCTGGAAAGGGAAAGCTACCATCTTTTCTAACACAACCGACCTAACCCGGCAAAAGATTCGATTTTTTGCATGTTTTTTTTGATCTATGAGCTTCCATTGATTGGATTTCTGGTTTAGATGTCATATGGGTACAACATCTTCAGGTAAAGTTTGTTTCTTGTCTGCTCTTGAAAATTTGTTACTCTTCTTTACTTGGTAGATTAGAAATGGGTAGAAAACGGGAGATGGGGTAATAGATTTTGTGTAATTTGTGGAAGCACCAGCTTAATTGAGCTCAATAAGGACTATCTTCCTTCTCCTTCTGTCAGTGTCTGTGTTTTTAGTTTCTTACTACATCCATTAGAAGAACTTACTACATCCATTAGAAGAAGAAAGAAAAGGAGAAGAAGAAGAAGTTGAAGCTGGGTTGAGCTGTTGAGCTTTGGATTCTTTTTTCACTTTCTGGAAATTTTTTTATTTTATTATCCGTTAGAAGGAACTAGCTAAACAATTGTTTGGTTAATGATCCTCTTATGCGCTGATTATATCGGAAAAAAACGCAGGAAATTAGCTAAACAGTCATTTATTGCCACTACATTTCACATGGATGGTAGATAGCAAGGCTTTGGATTGCATATGTTAGATGGTAGTCTTGTAGGTTTCGTCTTCTGATCTAGCCATGATTGTAACTTGAGTTGGCTAAGTTGGCTTGGCGTTGTTGATGTTATGTGTGCTCGTGGCTATAGCCTAGCACCGAGTGTCCATAGATTATTCAAGAAGCAAGATTTTTTTTTCTTGTTGTTACGTGGTAGGCGAAGTAGAGGTGTATC
This sequence comes from Turnera subulata, assembly GCA_028386065.3. Taxonomy (NCBI): domain Eukaryota; kingdom Viridiplantae; phylum Streptophyta; class Magnoliopsida; order Malpighiales; family Passifloraceae; genus Turnera; species Turnera subulata. The sequence goes on from JAKUCV010002994.1 coordinate 13,996, forward strand.
TGAATTGGCTTCTTTTTATCTTGTTCCGCTATTGATTGACTGAAATTTACTTTCAGTCTTGATTGTTTTGACCTTTACTTTGTTATCAGAGTTTGTACTGACACTTGAGATTGGTGCAGGTGGTCTTGCTAGTTGGATTATTTTGAGGGCGTCTTGGCTGTTTTATTAGTGTTTTGGAGTTGTTCTTCTCTAAAACTCAATGCTGCCGGAAGGCTAGTGAGACCATGGACTGTATCCAGACTGTTTGTCGGTTGAAGGGTAAGGCAATAGAACAATTGTGTATGTTGTGCATGAAAACCATTCAATTATCATATCTTTCTTCCTTTCTCTGCCTAGTTGATGCTCATAGCTGGCTTATATCTGATTTACAGGTTCGCTTTGCCTACTGTTTTTGCTGTTCATCTTCTGGTTATCCACTTTTCAAGAAATTGTGGCATTGCAGACCCTGATTGATCATAGCCATGTTTCTTCCACTGATGAGCAAGCGCCCCCTCCTACTACTGAATTTTTTGATCCTATTGAAATATCACCTGCTGTCTTCCCACATTACCCTTATCCTAGTGAATCTTTACCACCTATGTACCCAACTTTCCCTACTACATATGAACCTAATTTAACTGGGAAATGTCCTGTAAATTTCACTGCTATGTCAAATATCCTCGACAAAACAGCTTCCGATTGCTCTCGACCTTTGGCAGCCATTGTAGGGAATGTAATATGTTGTCCACAGCTTGGGAGTTTACTCCACATCTTCCAGGGTTACTACTACAGTGTCAACTCAGATAAGTTGGTTTTGCCAACAGCAGTTGCTAATGATTGTTTTTCGGATATCATTAGTATCTTAGCCGGACGAGGGGCGAATATCTCTATACCTTCTCTTTGTTCTGTAAAACCATCAAATCTGACTGGTGGGTCGTGTCCAGTGAAGGATGTTGTAAACTTTGAGAAAGCTGTCAATACAAGCAAATTACTGGAGGCCTGCAGCAGTGTTGATCATCTTAGGGAATGCTGTAGACCAATTTGCCAATCTGCAGTTATGGAGGCTGCTCTTCATATTTCTGGAACACAGTTGACAATCAACGAGAACAAAGATGTGGTGAGTCAGCCTAATCATATTGACGCTATTAGTGACTGTAAAGGGGTGGTGTATTCGTATCTCTCCCGGAAACTCTCAGCTGATGCTGCTAATACTGCTTTCCGAATATTATCCTCCTGCAAAGTTAACAAAGGTAGTTTGTCTAATCATTTCAATGCCTGTCTTTGTAATTTCCCCCATCTATTTCCCAAATAAGTGAAAGTTGGTGCTTGCAGTTTGCCCTTTGAATTTTACACAGCCTACGGAGGTAATAAAAGCATGCCGCAATGTAGCTGCTCCGAGTCCATCCTGCTGCAGTTCATTAAATACTTACATTGCTGGGATACAGAACCAAATGTTAATTACCAACAAGCAGGCGATAATCTGTGCAACAGCATTTGGTTCCATCTTAAGAAAGGCCGGGGTCATGACTAATGTATATGAACTCTGTGACATTGACTTGAAAGATTTTAGCATCCAAGGTTTGTTTCTTGCTATTAAGTAACCTTTTTTGCCCATTTTTTTCCTTCATTTCATCTGACATTTCTATTTTCCGGCTTGGTGCATGGATTCATGTTGGAGCAGCATATGGGCAGCAAGGTTCTCTCTCGTACTTTCTTCCTCTCCAAAGTATATAGGCTAAAACCTGTATTTGAATGTTTCCTTCTTTTTTTCTCTCTCTTGAGAAAGGCAATGCTTTTATTAATATTGTGAGGCAACTGGCTTGTGAAATGTTCCGGAAATGACCTAGTTTTTCTTTCCACTGATTATATTTTCTGTTCAAATACAGGATGCCTACTTCGAAGCTGGCCTGCAGATGTTATATTGGACAATTCTACAGGGTTCAGCTTTACTTGTGACTTGACCGACAACATTGCAGCCCCATGGCCTTCATCATCCTCCACATCATCCCTGTCTCTTTGCGCACCTGGTAACTGCTCAAGACAGAACATTTTTACCTTTCTCGTCTCGAATTGTATATATGTTACATATGCTGTTGTGTTGCTCCTTTCATGTCTTAATCCCTTCAACCTCATCTTACAGAGATGTCATTACCTGCTTTGCCGACGTCGACATTTAAGAACCCTGGTGAGTATTGTGTTGCCTAACCAACCTACTAGCTCTTTTTGTTACTGTCAACCATTGTTAAATTATATGCTATTCTGCATAGTAATGGAGTTGAAAATGCCTAGTAGCATTGCAAAGTTTTCTTCCTCTGTTGATGTGCTCACCAGTTCATGTTATGTCTCTAAATAATGCAGGCAATCGTGGTGGTGGGTTGAAGCTGGCGGCTCCAATTTTTTCATTTTTTGTTTTCATTACATTGTTGTACCGATGATGAGATTAATTGAGAGGGTTGAGTACTGGCTTGAGTTAGGTGCCTCTAGAGATCGAATTTGACCCTGTGTGAGAATCTTACATGTATATTTTCGAGTAGCATCCTCCATGTATAGCATTTCCTTCGCCTTTTTTTTTCTTTAATTTCCTCTTACTTTATTTTGAGTTGTTTTTTAGTTTGTCCTTTCCCTTTCTAATTTTGAT
>JAKUCV010002995.1:8436-94619 GCA_028386065.3 Turnera subulata
CAACAAAGCACACAAGTAATTCGGCACATATCAAAGGAAATCTACTCTCACAATAATTATCAGCAAATATCACAAAGTTATCAACAACATTAACCGTAAGATGCAATGGAACCTATGTAGTTCCAAGACCAACCATCCCGGTTATCACGGGTGGAATGACGTATATGCAACCTCACCTGATACTCCTCGGAAGCTGGTATCCGGTTAAGCCTTGATATTCCTATAATATAACAACATTAATCACTTATTATGCACAAACAAGATGGTTATGCATGATGCCGGTTAATAGTTATTAGACGGCTTATCAATTCTTTTTATTATTTCCATAATTATCTTATTCATTTATATGGAGGTTATTAATAATCTATTTCCATTTGTTATACCAGTCATATTCATCACAAGTCAAAACCAAAATCGAGCGTCCAAGCCGATATCCCGGCCCTTAGGCCGCTTATGACAATAAAGCATATATACGTACACTTATACGTAGTGTATATTTAAGACAATATATATATTTGTAAATAAAACAAGTTACGAACCGTTAAATACCCATAGTCCATATGACGTAATTAATACTTCTTAAACATAATCATTCATGAAAATTCTATTTGTAATTAATTAAAGTCATGACCTATATATACATATATATAACTAGAAGAAATAACCGTTGTAAACGATATATACTTTTAGTAAAGTATTCTTATATAATCGTAAGTACTTATATACATAAAAATATATTCATTAATTAAATAAAAATGTAGTCTAACAATACCTATGCCGGTGAAAATAGCTACAGTACGTTATATGATATATGTGTATATACTCGTATAAGATTTAAAATCAATAATATTATTTTAGCCTAGGATTACGGAAATAAATATATATATATGTATACATGTCTAGGCCTTCTATAAATTCAATTTAAACATAATTAAGGAAATTCGGGAATTAAACTCGGTAGGCCTTCACGAACGTTTAGCCCGTCGGAGGATTTCAACTAAATTTAAAAATTAAGTAAGAGACATAATTAAAATAAATAAACATAATTAAAATAAATAACATGGGTCTTTTATTAATTAGCCCAATTAAAATTAAATAACTGAAAGTTAAATACATTGGGCCTTTTACGAGCCCAGATAAACGTAAATAAAATTAAAGTCGGAAATTAAATGCTATGGGCCTTTTAATAGCCCAATTAAAATTAAATAAAAGCAGAAAATAAATAAATGAACATAAATTAAATATTAAAGCACAAATTAGATAAAAGCATAATAAAAGACATAAAATAAAAACCATAAGCTGATTAAGTTGGGTTAATCAAATTAAGTTAATAAATTTTAATTAACGTTATTTTAATGTCCGGGTCCGTTTTATATCGTTCGGGTTGTTAATGATGCATATGGGTCCAAGGCTCGGGCTTTACCCAACAGGTCCGTTCCGAGCTCGCCGGAAAATTCCCGAGGCTGCCGGAACCTCGCCGGATTCCGGCCGAAGGTACTGTTCACAGGCATCATTCCCGATTATTGTTCACCTGCGAGAAGACCGAACCAGTTCAACCACCAAGACAACACTCCCGCCGTCAGCAGACACACCATCCCCACGGCAATGTTCCGGTGACCGGTGTTCCACCACACGGCCACATCCACCGTCCAAAACACCAACACCCACAACCACAGCAGCCCCGCCAGTGTCATCACACCTACACGAATCGACCGACCACACAGCCACACCAACCACAAACCACAAACAAAAACACACAAGACCAGGACCCGATTAGTCCAAATTGTCACGAATCGGGTTCAAAAAGAAGGAAGAAAAAAAAGAAGAAAAGGAGAGGAACTGGGATCTTCTTCAAACCTTACCCACACAGCCACGAGATCGGCGACGGCGACTCGTTTGCTGCGACAGGGAAGAGAAGACGGCGATGCACGGCAGCGAAGGAAAGGTGCCAAGGAGCAGGGGCAGAGAGAAGGAAGAGACGGCTTCCCTGGCACGGTGGCTACCTTCTGCCACGGCGGTGGCGTCGTTGCTTCCGTTGCAGCGATTGAAGCGGGGAAGGCACCACGAAGACCCGGCGGCGCGAGAAGAACAGAGGGAGTGGCAGATCGGCGGCGAATTGGAAAGGAGGGGAAGAGAGGAACAGGGGTCAGTGGTGCTTGGAGCGGCGGCGGCGACTAGCAGAGGAGAGGGAGGGGAGATCGTCTCCGGGCACGGTGGAGGCTGGTGCTCTGTCCCGGCGGTGATGTCGAACTCGTCGTGGCGGCGGCAGCGTCACTCGACTGCTGCTGGTGGCTCACGAGGCAGAGACAGGGGTGGCTCGGTGTGTGTGGGGAAAGGGAAGGGGAAGTGGGGTTCGGCCGGCTTGAGGAGGAGGAAGAAAGGAAATAATTGATGGGGTTGGTGTGTGGAATCGGTTGTGGAGAAAAGAAGATAAAAAGAAAGAAGAAGGGAAAAGACAAGAAAAAAAAGAAAGAAAAGACAGTAGTGGAGAAGTAGGGCCGGTCAGTGGAAAAACGGAAGAGGGGAAAGAAAAAAAGAAAGAAAAGAAAGAGGAGTGGGGCCCATGGCTAAAGAAAAACCGAGAGAGAGAAAGGAAAATATCCGGGAAAGAAGAAAGGAAGAGCGTGTGTTGTCGGGCAATAGTCGTGCCTACCGGCACTCGGAACGCAGTCGTTTTTAGACGACGGCTTGGTTGATGCTCCCCGCAACCTTGTGTGTTAAATCTTTGTTTCAAACCAATTTATAATTTAGAAATCTCATTAGTAGCAATTAAATTCTTTTACGACTTTCAAAATAATTTCCTAGAACACGTTTAGACATCAAAGATACAGTTCTTTTAGTTTTCGATTAATAAATATTTTGGCAAAACGTTAGTGGTAATAATGGTATTGATAATACTAATAATAATAACATCAACAACAATAACAATATTTATAATAATATTAATAACCAAAATTTTCGTAAGGAAAACGATATGGAAATTTACTCCANTTCGATATTTTTTTGTTAATATATTTTTGTTTCTTTTCCTTTTTTATTTTCTTGAATTTTATTTAATTTTATGTAAAAATAAATTCGTATTTTTGTTAAAAAATAAAAAATTATTGAACGGTTACGATGCTGCCACGTGTCATCCATCCCTGCATTCCGTTAGTGTAAGTGACGGAATCCATCTGCCCATGGACGGAGGAGGTTAATTGCATGAAATTGGGAGTTCAGGTGGTCGATTGATGAAAAAAAAAGTTCAGGGGGTTCGTGAATTATAAACGAGAATACAGGGGGTCAAAATGTAATTAACCCTCTTTTTCGCTTTAAAAAAACTTCAGTTTTACTTTTCAATGTTACATTGTGGTCGTGCCAACCAGGCAACCACCAAGTAATTTGCAATGATTGATCAAGTCAACGAAATACATAGTCCACTCACAATTATCTCCTCCTTGTTCTTCCACAGTTCTTTTGCTTTTGTTTTCCTTTCCACTTTGGTCCAAATAAGCGACCAAGTACTCATAAGTTCGAGGTTAATCCCTTGTAAATACCAGGAACAAAAGAGAGTGAATATCTAGTTTCACTTTCATGTTCATGTCTCCTCGTGCCATCAACTTCACTTGTTTTGTATTTACTTCCACAAAGCATGGCTGCTGCATTGGTTGGAGGATCGTTTCTATCTGCTTTCCTCCAGGTTTTGTTCGATAGGATAGCTTCCAACGAATTTGTTGACTTCTTCAGGGGCCAGAAACTGAGTGATGAACTTCTAGCGAAGTTGAAGATGATAGTAAGATCGGTTAACAGATTGCTTGATGATGCAGAAGAGAAGCAGATTACTAACCCAGATGTTAAAATGTGGCTAGATGATCTCAAAGACGCCGTGTATGAAGCTGATGACTTACTGGACGAGATTGCATACGGAGCTCTACAGTCCAAGGTGGAGAGTGGTGGCTCGCCAAATAACATAGTGAAGGTGCGAAACTTTTTCTCTTCTCGTAATCCTTTTAAAAAGGGTGTAAAAATGGAAGCAGATTTAAGAAAGATATTGGAAAGGCTTAAAGATTTAGTGGAACAAAAAGGTGTGCTTGGTCTCGGTGAGCGTATAGGAGAAAAACCATCATTACAGAGAACACCAACAACTTCTGTGGTAGATGAATCTAGTGTTTATGGTAGAAGTAGTGATAAGGAAGCTATAGTGAAGCTGCTGTTATCAGATGATCCAAGTGGCGGCAACCCTGGTATAATTCCCATTGTGGGTATGTGTGGGATAGGTAAAACCACCCTTGCTCAGCTTGTTTACAACGATAGCAGAGTCCAGGAGTGGTTTGATCTCAAATCATGGGTCTGTGTATCAGAGGAATTTGGTGTTTTCAAGATAAGAAATGACATACTAAGAGAGATGGGTTCAAAGAATTGTGATTCCAAGACTCAGAACCAGCTCGACCTTGAGCTGAAGGAGAGATTAATGGGCAAAAGGTACTTGCTTGTTTTGGATGATGTTTGGAATGATACGTATGATGATTGGGACATTTTGCTGATGCCATTGACATATGGGGCAGAAGGAAGTAAAATTGTTGTCACCACACGCAATAAGAGTGTTGCATTAGTCAGGACCACAGTTCCAACTTATGATCTACAAAGATTAAGTGATAAGGATTGTTGGTTGTTGTTTGAAAAGCATGCATTCGGTGATGGAAACTCCAAAGCAGATAAAGGGTTGAAAGGAATTGGTAGAGAAATAGTGAGAAAGTGTGGAGGCCTTCCCTTAGCAGCAAAATCACTTGGTGGTCTTTTGCGCTCCAAAAGAGATGTTGAGGCATGGGAGATGATCCTAAGGAGTGATATATGGGATTTGCCCAACAACAACATTCTTCCGGCTCTGAGATTAAGCTACCATTATCTCCCATCACATCTTAAACGATGCTTCTCTTACTGTGCAATATTTCCTAAGGATTACAAATTCACAAAGGAGGAGTTAATTCGTTTGTGGATGGCAGAGGGTTTTCTAGCACATCCTAGAGGGAACAAGGAAATGGAAGAAGTAGGCGATGATTACTTCAATGATCTTCTATTGAGGTCATTCTTCCAACAATCAAGCAGCCATCCCTCATATTTTGTTATGCATGATCTCATAAGTGACTTGGCCAAATTTGTCTCAAAAGAATTTTGCCTTGTGTTAGAGGAAGCCAATACATTCAAGACTGCTGAACGGATCCGCCATTTATCATATGTTCGAACTGATAACAATGCTCTCCAGAGATTTGAAGGGACCTTTGAAACCAAAAATCTGCGAACCTTCCTATTGGTGGAGCAGTCATCAGATGTTGATCGCTCAGAGAATGAGGCTCTACATGTTTTGTTGCCAACACTGAAACGGCTGCGGGTGCTGTCTCTATCTCACTATTGTTATGCAAATGAATTGCCGAAATCAATCAGAAAGTTGAAGCATTTACGGTATTTGAATCTCTTCCAAGCATCAATCAGAAATTTACCTGAAATAATTCATTCTTTATACAATTTGCAAACATTAATCTTGAGGGAATGTAAAGACCTCATTGAGTTACCGGATTCCATAGGCAAATTGAAGCATTTACGATACTTGGATCTGCATGGAACTTCTATCAGAAGGTTGCCTAAATCTATCAATGACTTGTGTAATCTGCAAACTTTGATTTTGTGTCAATGCATGGATCTTCATGAATTGCCAACCAACATGGGAAGCTTGGTTAGCATGCACCATTTCGATATCAGAGAGACGAATTTGCAAGAGATGCCATCACAGATAGGAAAATGGAAAAATCTCAGAATTTTGACAAAATTCATCAATACTGGAAGCAGGATTACAGAGCTGGGAGAGCTTCAACATCTTCGGGGAACTCTTGAAATTTGGAATCTTCAAAGTATTGTGGATGCACAAGACGCTTTAAAAGCTGATTTGAAGAGTAAGAAGTACCTTCACCATTTGCAGTTAAGATGGGCTGGTGATACTGGTAAGTGCATTCAGGAAAGAGATGTACTGGAGCAACTGCAGCCTCATACAAATCTGGAGTATCTTTCCATTGTGGGCTATGGTGGTAAAACATTTCCTGATTGGGTAGGTGATTCTTCCTACTTGAATATGGTATCCTTAACACTCGGTGGATGTAAATACTGCTCAACTTTGCCACAACTCGGACAATTAGCATCTCTGAAATACCTTGTTATTGATGGGTTCGATAGAGTCTTGACTATTGATATTGATTTCTATGGAAGTTTGACAAAGCCATTTGGATTACTGGAGCAGTTATGGTTGCAAAGGATGCCTCAATTGCATGAATGGGTTCCTTATGAAGGTGAGGCTTTTCCCCTCCTGCGTGAGCTTTACATAAAAGAATGTCCTAACCTGACAAAAAGCCTGCCCAGCCACCTTCCATCTCTTGCAACTCTTGAGATTGAGGGATGCCACCAGCTTGTGCCTTCACTTCCAAAAGCCCCACCTATACTGAGGATGAAGATATATGACAATCTTCGCGATGTGCTTGTAATGAAAATGCCTTCTGGATTGCACAGCCTTAGAGTTGACGGTTCCCACTCCATCAATTCCTTATTGGAAGGAATGGAGCAAATGGGTTCTCTTTCCACAACTTTGGAAGAAATTGAAATCAGAACCTGTGATTCACTTGTATCCTTCCCACTACAGTCATTCTCCAAGCTGAAAAGCTTTCGAATCAGTGAATGTTTCGATCTTGAATCTCTTGTTGCTCCTGGTACAACTCACGGGAGTTTCACATCTATTACTTCCTTGAAAATCTCAGAGTGCCCCAGTTTAGTATCTTTCCCCAAAGGAGGATTACCTGCTCCAAACTTGAGCCTGCTTCGTTTGTGGAATTGCCTAAAACTGAAGTCATTGCCTGAATGCATGCATTCTCTTCTTCCTTCGCTGGAGATTTTGCAGATAGTTAATTGTCCAGAACTTGCTTCACTTCCAGAAGGAGGTTTGCCCTCCAAGCTAGATTCACTCCAGATCAGTAACTGCAGCAGACTTACTGCTAGCCGAATGGAGTGGCATCTGAAAAATCTTCTATGTCTTTCACAATTCAGTTTTGGTGAGGATGACTACATGGAATGCTTTCCTGAAGAGGAGTTGCTACCTTCTGGTCTTGTCACTCTTGGTATATGGGGTCTTACGAATCTGAAGTGTTTGAACTACGAGGGGCTTAGACATCTCACAAACCTTACTCAGTTGAGGATATCACACTGCCCTAGTCTTCAATCCTTGCCAGAGAAGGGGCTGCCTCCGTCCCTTGAATCTCTAAGCATCTCTCAATGTCCTTTGCTGGAACAAAGGTGTCAGAGGGAGGGAGGAGAAGATTGGTCCAAGATTTCAAACATCCCAGAGATTGACATTATTGGGGCACCTGATTTCTGAATTGCATTGAACCAAAAGAGATACAAGTATTAGCATCTTTCTGGGATTCTCCTTAAATGCTTGCAGGTACCACAATAGCTATCCTGTTGCCTTCTGTTGAATATGCAATATACTGCCTCTTTTCCTCTTTTTCCTGCTTGTGAAGGAACTATCTGGTTCAGGCTATTGTAGTTGTGTACACTTTGCATCCATGCCTTGAATAAAAAAATTATTCTTTGAATTTTCTGAAATGTCACATTTTTTTTTCCTCCTTCTGCAACAAAGAGTCTCATTCGAAATCACATCACATCATTCTCTAGTTCCTATATCCTCTTTTCAGTTCACAAACATTCTCGAATTCTCCTTCTTGAAGAGTGATTATCATCGACAAAGGTCTTTTCTATCTGATTAATTGCCTTTTCTTTATGTTTCAGGTTGCTCCTTGGAGCTAGGGACGTGCTTGGTCCAAGCTTACTATTAAAAGGCTGAATGCATGAGAAATTTCTTTCACGCTTCATGCTAGCTAGCTATGCTTCAATGGAGATTCTTGAAGCCTTAAAACACATCAAACGTGACACTTGAGTAGCAAGCAATCCCACACTTCTCAGATTGTTATACATTCTGCTACTGTAATTATGGCTCTACAAAAATCTCAAGCCTGAATATTTTCATTGTTATTATTGTACTCATGGGTCTTTTCGATTGAATTCCAAAGCAATTCTTTTTTCAGTAACGATGGGCCCGTGAATTATCAGCCCAATGGAGAAGTATGGCTCGAGCCCAACATGGGACCCGGAGCGGGAATATTTTTAATTTGAAACAAAGAGAAAGACCAAAACTGTAAACAAAAAGTAACGATTACAACACAGACGCGCACCCCGCCAACATTAAAACCCTCACCGGGGGAGAAATGAAAGGTGTGAACCGGCGCCGGCCGGCGAAATCCTCCATACCACAGCCGACACCGGACCACCTCAGCCTTCACCACCAGAACCGCCTCAACACCTCCCGCGACTCCGATGCGTCATTCGCCAGCAGCCGCCCGTCCTCCGTCGGGATCGGCCGCCCCGGATCCTCCGCCGCCGACCTCTACACAGACCGCTCTTACCAGGCGGCCGCGATCCGCTCCATCAACGCCTACCTCTCCGCCCACGCCTCGAATCTCTCCCTCCGCAGCCACCCGGTCTCCTCCAGCAAGGACATCACCGAAACCCTAGGTTTCCTCCTCCACCAGGTGGAGTTTTTCCCGGTGACGAAGCTGGAGGACGATCTGTTCTTTTTCCTGAAATCCCTGGGTTGCCCCTACAAACTCAACAAATCTACGCTTCGCGCCTCGAACACTCCTCACAACTGGCCCCTGTATCTAGCGGTGATTCACTGGCTGGTGCAGATTGCGATGTATATGGAGGAGCTAGAGGGCGGGACTAGGGACACCGTGGAAGGTAATAGTATGTTTGTGTACTCGGGGAAGAGTTATGTGAGTTACATTGAAGGAGATGATGATAAAGTGGAGCAGATGGATAGTGAATTTATGGAGAAATTGGAGAGGGAGAAGGGTATTTTGTTGGAGAGTAGTCAGGTTCTTGAGGAAACTTTGAGGGAAGCAGAGGCTAAAGCCGAGGAACTGAGGACCGGGCCATCGGATAGGGAGAAATTGGAGCAGGAGAAGAGTGTGTTAGAGGAGGATGTGAAGAAATTCGATGCAATAATTGGGGAGATCAATCAGTGGATCGAGGAGAAGGAGAAGGCGGTGGAGAACACACAGAAGGAGATTGTGGTGAAAGTGGAGGAGAAGAAGAGGATTCAGGAGGAGAATGAGGAGCTGAGGAAGAGGGTGGAGGAGCAGAGCTTCAATGCGAGGGATGCGGAGAGGATGAAGAGAGAGTTGCAGGCGGTGGAGAGGGATATTGGGGAAGCTGAGGCTGCGAGGAATGCTTGGGAGGAGAAGGTATGGGATCTTGATGCTCCGATTGGACATAAGTATAAGGAGATTGAGGCACTCGCTATGGACTGTAACAACGCTGCCAGGAGGTTCTTCAACTTAAACTCTATACTATGATTTGATATCCTTTGATTTTTACTTCTGTGAAGTGAATATTTTGATTTTTTTTATATATATATACTTTTCTTCATCTTCCGTTATTTTTCATAGTGCATTTTGTCAGTTTCTTTAGGTAGCTGTAGGAAGTAATCTAACTAGCTCTGTTTGTTGGATGTAGCTTTATGTGTTGTTTGGAACTTTTATTTATTCATTTATGTTTTATGGAAAGCTCCCTGAAACTTTACTGTTGTTTTTTTATGTTTCAGATGCTTGTCTTACTAGGTTGTGATTTGGTATTTTCTGAGATTTCGTGTCCACTGTTGTGGACATTACCATTGTATGAAGAATGTACTAGAAACATGAAAGAAAACTGTCGTTATCTGTGATGAATTGATTAGAATTATTATTGGCTACATTTGAAAGAAAGGAAAGCAGAGAAATGTGATGACTATGTTTATGTAGAAGCTACTATGCCTAACTGGATTTTTTATTTTCTGTTAAAGATTTCATAACAATGAGTAGTATGAAATTCAGATGTTGATCCAACTGTTGTAATGTCTGTGGATTTTAGATTAAAGCTTGGGGATGGATTTCAGTATGCTTTGAGTGCCAATGGATCTTCACCTGCCGAGGTAATGGGAATTGACTACAAGTCTGTTATCAAGCCTGGACTTGAATCCTTTACTGATGACTTGAAGAAAAGCTCGGTTGAAAAACTGGAAGAGTTAATTTTGCTTCGACAACTGTCCTCAGAACTAAGTACTAAGATTGAAGAAAAAAGAAATCGCATTGCGATACTGGAGTCCCATATTCAGGAAGTAAGTGCAACAGAAATGGGTCATTACAATTTGAACATACATTGGTTTATGCCATGCAACTACTCTTTACACTGTTCATTGGAAATTTTTGGTAAAGTTTGGGTTACAGAAATATGAGTATTGGAACTTTCAAAAATTATTTGTTGGTCCTTTGGCCCCCATAAATTTTAAGTTTGCACAGAGTCGCCTCACTTTTTGCTTTATCTGCTTGTCTACTACCTCCCCTCCGTGTTTGTTCGTGTGATGTATCCTTGATTTTCTGTTTGGTCAAGGGACTAAGTGATCTGTCTTATTGACAATGAATCATTTGTCAGATGGAAGCTCAACTGAACTTGTTGAGGAAAGAAAAAGAGGCCCACATCTTGAGATGTGCTGCTGAAGCAAAAAAGACTATGGAGGATGTTGAGATGGAGGCTGACAATATGGATAATTTGGAAAGGCAAGCTGCAGAAGTTTTGGAGGTACACTTTCCAACTCGCTTATCCATTTGAACGGTTAAAATGTTGGTATTGCCAACTGATGGCAAAAATAATTGCCGTGTGGCATTGTTCTCAATAAGAAACAGTCCTGAAATACTTTTGTTTGCTCCCTCTGTTATTGGTTAACTTGCTCGTTCTGCACCTAGTCTTTGGCGGCAAATGCTTACTAAGGTCAATGTAACCTAACATTGTTCTTTGTGGCAGGTCTCGAAAGTAAAATTGCAGGAAGCTATTAAGCAAAGCGAAGAAGAAATTGCAATGTATGGTCATAAACTCTTTGCAGTGGTGGATTCGGTTGCAAGATTCAAAGAACAAACGGCGTCCAGAATTTCGGGGTTTACAAGCAAGCTGGGTAAGATTGCTGGTGATGTGTCAGAAATCTACAAGGGTTCCTTGACAGCACAATTTGGTGTAAATATTGATGTCCACCACTAGAATGAAAACTGCTGTAAGTGTTTATGGTTCCCTCGAGATCGAACCACATTGGAATTGTGTTTCTCTCCCTCTTTGTTCACTAATCTGTTTATGTTTTTCTTCTTTTTTTCATGTATTCAAAATATTTAAGATCATATTTGAATCCAAATCCTCAGCATCTCTCGGTCTTGTTAGGTTTTCAAGAGTACAATGAACAATCTATTGTTTGCTACCCTCCAAACTATGAACGATCTGCATCTGAGTCTTCTCGACAGGCAACATAGACACAAAAGCTGAAACAACATCATGGCTCGATAGTGTAGCCGAAACTCCATTTTTGATAGTGTAGCCGAAACTCCATGTAAAAATTTACTCTTAATACTTCTCTAATTCTGACGCAGAAAATAAAGCCAAAAGGTAATATAAACGTGGCGTAGAGAATCTGAGACATGCCTTGGAGTGTAATTTTCGTTTCAATGCAAAGCCAAAAACTACTGAACATGTACATAAATTGATACAATTGCGTTTCCAAGAGAAATATTTCTATAAATGCTACACTAATATTTACACTTGAAACATGCACTGGAGTGTAATTATCGTTTAAATGAAAAAATTACATAAAATGTAAATTAATTAATGTAATTATGTTTACAATAGAAACTTTTCTATATATGCTACACTGATATTTACAGTTACGAAAGACATGGCAGACCCAGAATTACAACCTAGTACAATACATAACTAATGCTACAAAAATTATACATCATGTCACCCACCTGCAATTTTAGGATTGATAATGTTGCACTCTACCAACTGATACTTCTACTGCAATAACACTTTTAGTGACAAAAATTTTGGTCACCAAAAATATTAGTGAGAGTACGTGCAAACATCATCACCCTAATTTTAGAACTCGTCTAGGTAACAATGGCATTGCGTTGATGGCCCACCTTGCCCTCAAGTGCAGCCGCAACAATCATTATGGCGTTGGAGCTTTTGGCTTCTATACAACCAATGCCCAATAAACAATCCAAGAGGTAAGCGTCAAAATTTTACCTTAGTCTGATAAATTTGATCAGGGGCTTCTAGGTTAAAAGCTGTTAAAATGAGGAGAAGAGGGGCTCCAAAGTGTTGGAACTGGCCTCTGCAGAAAGGGATGCCCCAACAGCTGAACTGCTGTAGGCCGATTACTTGGATTAACTTGTAGGCATTTGAGGACAAAATCCCGGGCATCTGTCGAGAGGGAATCCGGAACTGGAGGAGCTTCACCCTTGCCAATCCTAAATAGTGCTTGCATCTGTTTGCAAACAAGGAGCACGAGATTATTTACAGTGCAAATGAACTTGTTTTACACCATAAACTAAGTGCTTGTTGAAGGGCTAGCTTTTAGCAAAAAGCTAACGAAACAAAACTGGTGAATTGCATGCTTTGTGCAGCATAAGAGTGACATAGAGGAAATCCAAATTAAGAAATGGCAAGGTAAACCAACTACATACGCCTTCCAAGTGAGAGTATGGTGGTTGTCCCGTCAACATCTCCAACACAGTACATCCAAGGCTCCATATATCAGCTGCAAGTCCATAGCCATGATTCTTCAAATTAACAACCTACAATTAAACAATTAATTTTTTAGTTCAAAATTGCCCATGTCTTTGAAGAACCATCGCTGACAGCGAACAAGATTCCTATTCGTATATCCATCATTTTTAAAAATTTGTGGTGAGTACAATAACTTAACAAACATCTAGCACAGCGACTAAAAAACATCAGAATTTGAGCTCCTCACATAGAGAGTTTTATGTAAAAGCAGAAAACCACTACTGAAAGACACCAGGGGTACTGTTTTGGTATTCTAGACGATTGATCTTACAGGAGATGGATACTAAAAGGCCTTTCTAAATTCTCCATACATACTAGCATTTAGAATATGAAAGAGAGAAGCAAACCTCAGGGGCCATCCAGAACGGACTCCCTTTGCTAGATTTAACATCATTCAGTTTGGTTGCCTGAGAATACAAAAACAGATGGAATTTAGTAAGAAGTTGACCATCATGTATTGGTTGAAACAAGACAAACTCGGAGGCAGAGAGATCTAGCAAAATAAGGTTACCTTTGCCAGCCCAAAATCTGCAAGTTTAACAGATCCAGTTGCATCCACCAGTATGTTGGCACATTTGATATCCCTTCAAGTAAAGAATCGACAGAAAAGAAACAAAAAGCAAATCAGAGCTAGGAGTTCCAGAAACCCTTTCTTTTTTACAGCAAACGCATAATAGAGTTATGGGCATTTAAATGCAAAGCAAGAAAGCTGTTGCAAAAGACGACCAAATCCCAATAATGGCTTCTTTGGTCAATGTTCCACCAATTCATCCACAAGCTCCGACAATGTTTCTAACAAAGCAAAAGCCCATCCATGCTACTGATTTCACAAACCAAATCACTTGGGAGCATAAATCACATTATTTTACACACAGAATTAACATAAAAATTTCAGATACTCTGTTTTACACTACGAAGAGTTCCATTAGTGGGCCAGAGAGGGAACCACTCTGTTCATTATTCGCACAAATAGAGGTCATACGGATGTGCATTCAACATGATGAAGCAAGGTTTGAAAAAGAACAGCCAAAGAGCACAATGCCAAGATGAAAATGTAACGTAAAGCCAAAGAATTTAGTACTAAGATGTACCTATGAACCACATTCCGGTCATGAAGATACTTCAAACCGTTCAGAATTTGCCTTGTGTATGCAGATACTTGAGAGTCCCGCAATCGGTACTTCTGATAAAGCTTTGCAAGAGAACCTTTTGTGGCGAGCTCAAGGAAGATATAAAGCTTACTTTCATCCTGAAACCAATTCACCAATTAACATAATTACGAGAGACCCACCTGGCAGCAACCTCAAATTTTGCTGTTAAATAAGGATGACAGAAGCAAGGCAATCAATAAAAAGCATGATCAAATCAACCAAAACATGTCTAAGCAAGAAGCTCCGCAGGGGAAAGTCACAGATGCTAAATCATTGAGACAAAGCAAAAGAGCCTAATTTCGAGAAAGAGAAACTTACCTTCTCTGTGCCCAGATATTGAACAATATTCCTATGTTTAAACTGTCTTAAGAGAGATATCTCCTGGACAATCAGAGAACATATTAGGAACAGAAATAGCAAGCAAGGCGGTGAAAAATTCAAATTTCACCTGCTCAAGCTGTAAAATGCACTGCTTCCCTTGGATTCCTTGATCCAGCAACGAAACCTCCTTGACAGCGAAAAAGAATCCATCACTGTAAAACAAAAAAAATTGTAGAAAGATGAGATACGGTCATCATAACTTGTAGTCTTTTCACTGAACTCTATCTCGAATTGTTGTCCCCAAAATCAAACATTGATTGCAGATGAAGATCAAAAACAACATATCAAACACACAATAGAATACAGTCCACTTACTCAGTGAAGCCCTCATACACCGTCCCAAAAGATCCACTCCCCAAAAGCTCACCCTTCTGCCAGGAACTAATGATTCTTCTCAACTTCCCATCCGGATCCGGAGACATACAGTATTCCCGCTCCACAATAGCACCAACCCCATCGCCGCCGCCGCCACCACCGGCAGACACAGAAGATTTAGGAACAACCTCAGCATCCCCTCCATTCACATCTCTTCTCTGTTCCTCCTCTCTTAGAATCCTGCAACCACAATCCCGCTCCATCTCATCATCATCCTGAGGAGCCAAAGACCTCAGTATATCCCAAGTTGAGCTCACGTCATCCACAACAACTTGCCTCCTGAACCTTCCCGGCGGCGGCGCCAGCACCGGCGGAGGCCTCTCCCCGTTAATCCCTCCACCATCCCTAAACCCCACACCAAACCCCCCGTACTCACCACAACGGTCACCATCAACCCCACTGGGCCCCACACAAACCCCAACAACACCACTATCCGCTTCCATAACCGAAATATCCGAACACTTCTCTTCTCTGAGCTCGATGACGTCAGCTCCGGAGCAAGCCGTAACCGGGCCGGCCGGCTCGGCGTCGGCGGGAGGAGAAGAAACGGTACAGTCATCGCAACGCGAGTGGGCGCGTGCCTTCTGCGCTTCCCAGACGGCGACGGGGATAGCGAAGTCTTCGGGGCTGGAAAACCCTAGGATACGGCAGAGGAGGTCGAACTCGCCGTCGTGGAGTCCTTCGATTCTGAAGCTGGTCTTGCTGTCCAGGTAGTCTCTCGACGGAGTCCGGCGTCCGTGAAGTGACGTGGTCGTAGAAGAGGAGGAAGACGGAGACCAGGAAGCGTCGTAGTTGATGTTCTTGACGGCGTTTCGTCGGTCGAGCTTCGGCTTCGGGCGTTTCCTGAAGTCCATCGTCAACATTTTCCGGCGACGGTTTTACTTCATCAGAGACGGGGAGAGAGAGAGAGAAGCAGCAGATGGCGCGCAATGTTTGGTTTTTTTGGCAAAACAAACAAAAAAAATTAAAAGAAGCGGAACCTTTTTTTTCACGCGGGTTTTCCCTGGAAAATAAATGAGGCTGAATTGATCTATAAAACGAAGAGAACAGGTCAAACTTTTTTTCCTTTTTTTTTTTTTTTTTGGGCTGGGCAAGTGCTGCTCTATGAGTGGGATTTTAGCTCTGGGCTTTTTAGCTAATAATACGACACAATTGACAGCTTGCACTTATAAAAGGTTGTTTTACAAAATGTTTTCTAATCAATCAATTTTACGAAATATAATTTTTTTATTACGAAAATAGAATTTCAAGCATCATAAAACACCATCTTGTCTCTCAAATCATAGGTTTAAATTTTTATTATTATACCGTGAAAAAATTAATTAATTGTTGTAAGATTCGGCATATCAAGACAAATATTTTTACTTTTTATGGGTCATTTTTATGATTTTTTTTTTGGTTTTTGGCTTCTTTTTTTTTGGTCTTGTTTTTGTGGAAGTTTTTATTGGTGTCTTTGGTTTCTTTTGTTTTTTTTTTTATTCTTTGGCTTTATCTTTTTCGTTCTTGTGTGAAAAAAAAAAACTGTTGGATAATGACGTAGAATATAAGAGGGAGAAGCGGAGGCGCTGCCAGGTGGAGGCGCTAAAGAGGATAATTACAGAAGCAAATGTTGACATAAACAAGTTCAAAAAAAATGTTGACACAAACAAAATTCCAATAATGACGTCACACAGTAATACAAGCATGCCAGCTCAGCGTCCCCACTCTTCGGTTAACATGTTGAGGTTTTTAGTAGCAAACGTGTCCAGTT
This sequence comes from Turnera subulata, assembly GCA_028386065.3. Lineage (NCBI taxonomy): Eukaryota > Viridiplantae > Streptophyta > Magnoliopsida > Malpighiales > Passifloraceae > Turnera > Turnera subulata. The sequence goes on from JAKUCV010002995.1 coordinate 24,817, forward strand.
ATGTGGTGATTGATGAACTCCAATATTATACCTTTTTTTTAACCAAAAAATATTACACGCTATTATCGTAATTTTGGGCAGTACGGTATGCCGTATAACGCATGCCAATAATGCCATTTTTTTTTTATGAAAGCCGATAATGCCATATTACATTTTGTAATTTGAGACATTGACATAACTGATTTACTTTATAAGGTTTGGGTTTACTAGGTGTTTTTTTTGTCGGGAAAAAAAGGCATCAATGGTGTCATCATCACCCCGTCGGTCCAGGTCCCGGTCAATATCGGTTACATCCTGGCAATAGACCCTCTTCATAGGAGAGACTGTCCCACCGGGGACACCAGCGGACACCCTTGCCTGATAAGCGTCATAGTGTCGGGGAGTCACCGAGCTCAATGGCCATCACGTCACCGTGTGGAAGGCCATATTCGGCCACATCACGCTATGGGGCTTGACTGGAAGCGCCGGGACTCGAACCCGAGGCTTTACCATTGGGCCACCACCCTTGGTGGTGGGCTTAGTAGGTGTCTTGATATCTTGGTGGGCGGTCACCCTTATGAGAAGGTCTAATATGAGGATCGGTATTAATCGGGTCTAAATTGAGAGGATGATAATGACATTATTGATGCTTTTTTTACGTGAAAAAAAATCTCCTTATAAAAATTTATATATTAATCCCCATTATATTTTGTTATAGAGGATTCCGCCAGATTATTGACATAAAATTTTCTATATTAATCCCCACTATATTTTGTTATAGAGGATTTCGCCAGAATATTATTTTATAGATGCATTATTTTTTAGCCAACTATACATGATAAGTTTTTTTTTTATTTTTTTCAGTATCTTATCAAAACATATGTTTTTTTTGTCGGGGAAAAATGGGTTGTGTATTAATAAATGGCAAATACCATTATACTGTTCATACATACCCGAACTGAAATACAGATAACAATCAAAAGGAAACAGAATAGCATGTTCCATAGAATAATTAAACAGCATGAAAGTGAAAGAGGCAAGGCAATGAAAGGCTTTGAGGGCGAGCGTCAAATCATATAAGTTCGTTTCATGGACCAACGGAAGGTCACATATTATTTTTTCCCTTGCCATAAACGGTTCAATTCGTCACCCAGCTGTCAAACTGGAACAACATAAAAAAAAAAATAAAAAATCACCTGATTGAAACACAGAAGACCGTACCACAATGAGATTTATTATACGTACCTGAATTCTCACGGCGTGTAGGCGGCGGCTATCAGGGTACATCTGTACCCAACTCTCGCTTACCTCATTTTGCATAGATTGTTTGACAAGTAAATAGTTTTCTTGTAGGGCTTAACGTAGTTGGTTCTTCTTTTCATATATATCCAGCCCATTAATTTCTTAGATTTCGTGATGTTAATTATTCAAAATCGAACAGTGCACTACGTTTTAGACAACTCTCCCAACGTTATATATTTCATTAATTCATTATAGAGTAACGGTCCAATTCAAGGCCGTCCTAGCTAGGTGACAACGAGCTCTATATACATCACACATCAATATTCATTAGTAAACACGTAAAAATAACTTATTCGTTTCCCAATTGGAAGTTTTTCAATGCAAGTTACAAAAAAAAAATTACTATAATTAATTCGCACGCAGAGAATAACCTATATATGTTAGCTTCTCCTTTTGCATATGTAGTTTTGTATTCCATTGACATTTCTCATAAATGGAGAACTAATTTTGTACTATGCCTGCCTTCCTTTTTGTACGGTGCCATCATTTAACGTGTGCAACGCCATATTTGTGTTGTTAGTCAATATGACGCATGGGAAGTACGATATGACAGCCACACTTGCATTAATATATTCCAACATTGGACCATATATTCCAACTTCTCTAGCTTATTCCACTCGTTTTACATATGGTGAAATTTTTTAATAGTTTAGGTCGAGGAAATTTTCCAAACTTAGAATAAAAATAAAAAAAAAGTTTCCAAACTCAAAATTGAGATAGAATTCATGAGTTCTATGAAATTCAAAGAAAATGTCCTCATGCTACCTTGTTGACAACACATGTATATTTGTTTTTTTTTTCATTTTTATCTTTAAACTTTTGCCTAGACTAGTCCGGATCCAATTCAGGTCACATAACCGATTCATTGGTAGATCTCCTAATGGAAAATTTTTACATACACAAAAATTCGAACTTAAAATCTCGGAACCAAATAGCTCACCATTTGGATCAAGTCGTATGTTGTCATATATTTATTTGATGATAAAAGAAGAATTTCTTTTTGAAAAAACTACTTGGACTTGATTCGAAGTCTAGAACGGGCCCAAAGGGACACCCAGCAACAGACACAGAAATCCACTGACATCGAAGGCCCAAATAGATATGCAGGCCCAACTTTTCAGATAGAGGCTAGGCTACCCTTCCCTTGTTCGTGTGACGACGGGTAGTCTTGATAAGTTCAGTCCATGGATGCAAATCCAAAGACTAATAAGTAATAAGCAATAACAAACCCACCGTAAGAAGATAAACACTATCCAAAAAAACCGCACAAGATTAAAAAAATTAACCCAAGATAAAAAAAAAAAAAAATAACAACCCCTTCTGTTCTCTCAAAACGAAACCACCTAACCCAACCCAGAGGTCCAAGAAGCTCCAAAACTAACACCCCCTTCCTCCATCTAAATTCCTAACTAACAACCAGAGAGAGCTGTCACGATAAAACAAACACTCTTTGTTTTTTCTCTTGCTTTTTTTTTTTTTCCTTCTACAGATAAAATACATTTCACACAGGCAAACACAAAACGCACCTATCCTCTCCTCTTTTTAGTGTTTTCTTCTCCATCGTATACACCACCACCACCACCACCACAACAACAAACTGTCTCTTCTCCATTTATATACTGTTTTAAATAAACAAAAAGAGAAAACACAAAAGAAACTCCCATTTCCTCAGTATCGAGTAACGGGATTAGTGATTTGCAGATTCTGCGGTTGTTGAGGTTTAGTGATTTTTGCAGATTCTCTTCTCGTTTTAATCTGATCACAATTTCGATTGCTTTTTAGGGTTTTAAGCTCAGTTTTACGGTAGAGGAAAACCCGAGTTTGTTCTTTTGTTTGGGCGGTGAAGTTTTGTTTTTGCCGTTTTAGGATATTACCTTTTTTTTGGGTTTTAATCCGGGAGATTTTGAGTTGGTTTATCTCATCTTTTGTTGGAGAGGGGTAGTTTAGTCATTTTAAGGTGTTAGGTTCCCGGTAGTTACAGATTATGAGGCCCCGAGGAGTATAGAGCAGGCCCAAGAGAAAACTCGAGACGCCGAGTTTCAGGAGGAGATTGATTTTGGGTAGGAATCTGTTTTTCGAAAGAGTGAAGGACTACAAAAGTCGACTCCTTATTAAGTCCCTTCTATTCATTAATTGATTGTTTAATTGGTAGGGGTTTTACTCTTGAAACTGTTCTTGGGTGGTGGTGACCTGAAGCTATAGAGTCGCGCGCATAGAGAAACGCTAATATACAGAAACGAAACTCCCAATTTTGGCGCATATTGAGCAATTTAGGTTTTTGTAGATTGTTGGTAAATAGCCTGAAACCGGAAAATTTTGGATTGGTTCTGTTGTTCAGGATTGCTGAAATTTTTGTTTCGCGGGGATAGTGATTGGATAGTGAGTGTTTGGATTGTGAATGGTGAACTGTATCAGTTTGATGGAGAAATAGAACGGGTTTCCTGGGTTGTTGGGTTTCAGTGGATTTTTCCTTTTGAATATGGTATTGTTGCGCTGTAGCTATGGATCGAGGTGACCCTGTATTGGTGCCGGAATGGCTTAAAACCGGTGGAGGCCACCTCTTTGGATCAGTGACATCGTTCCGCTCTGGTAATTATGGCTTTGCTTGTTTGAATATGCTTTTTTTCTCGTGCTTCCTGTGGTGCACACTATTGTTTTATTAGTTCTAAGTTGTACGATGTATATTTGTGTGCGTTCTGTTTGTTCTGCGGGTATATACTTTTGTTTCTTTCCTGTTAAGGGCAGATGCTTATACTGAACTTTTCAGGACTGGATTTTTTGTAAATTTCTTAGTGTGTATGCAGTTCACTTTCTGAATTATTTGAAGTCTGGACACCAATTTTGGTGTACTCGTAATATTTTCCGTTTCAGTTTTTTATTGTTCTTCAGAATTTTAGTGCTTATTCTGTTCAACCCTCCTTTGTTAGGTGATAATCATGCGAGGAAATCATCTGTAGACTATAATCACCATAAAAAACGGGGTGCATTTCCTCTGGAGAGAACCACTTCTTCCTATCTTCCCAGGAATTCGAACGGCAGAAGTGCTTCTTATTTGCGGGCATACAGTAGTTTTGGCAGAAATCGGCAGAACAGAGGTTTGCAAGACGTAGGAGTTTACAATGATAAGCAAAATTCAATGTCCTCTAACCATAGGCACCATGAAAATTCTGATCCTCTTGGTGATAGTTTGCCCAGTAGATCGGGCAATGACATGTTAAGGCGTACAACGTCTATGATTACTGACAAGCTTGGTGACATGCCCCTTATGGGAGGAACATCTGATTCGACTAACGTCAATAACAACAGTTACAGCAACGGGAATGGTCTATTCGTTAGGAGGGACCCTGGCATTTTTTCCAAGACCACACTTGATCAGGAGTTTCCTTCCTTAGGACCTCATGAAAGGAAAGTCAGCACAGAACCAGTGAGAGTCTCTTCCCCTGGGTTAGGTTCTGCAATTCAGACTTTGCCAGTTGGCATGTCAGCTGCCAGTCCCTGTGATGCCTGGAAATCTGCTCTAGTTGAGGCACCGGCAGTTGTAGGAAGCTGTGGCATTGGTGTTCCATCAACGCAGCAGACTGTTTCTGCAACCCAAGCTTCTGTGGCCCTGAACAGTGCAACCGGACTTAATCTTGCTGAAACATTAGCTCTTGGTCCTTCCGTAGCTCATGCACCTCCCCAGGTATCAATTTTTACTAAACCAGTTGCCTTAAAGTTCAATTGCAAAGATGATTAGAAATTTTGATTAGTAGAATATGATATAAATGTGTTGGATGTGAGCTTAACTCTGATTAATAGGTAGCGGAGCACATGTGTAGAGGGCCAGAGGCTTTTCTAAGTTAGAGCGTCCACTTTCATGATTTAGTTCCTACCTACCTGGTTCTTTTTCCTTATTATGTTTCTTTTTTTTCTCCACAGATTTATTAAATGTACGATAGATATGATTTCATGGTTAGAAATCAAGTGCAGCTCTTATCTCTTAATTCTTTTTAGCTGTATTCTGGTTGTGTGCTATTTTCAATTTTCATAATAACTCTCACTATTATTAGACATTAGTTGGTTTCTGAATCTTATGTGTCCCGAATTGTATGTAGTCGAACCGTTTAATCCATTATCTGTTGTTGTGTCATCTTCTTTCTAGACAAACGGTCTTGGACATGGAAGATCTGATAGTGTGAAGATACGTAATGAAGGCAGGCTTCAGGTCCTTAAACCTTCACTAGAGATGAATGGCTCCACTTCAACTGCGAAGGAAAGCTCAAAGCCTATAATTGGAAGCAAAATAGTGAAGATAGCCTCCAGTACCACTCCATCAGCTGCTGGATCTTCAGCTACGTGGAGCTCAAGGAGCAGACTGAACCACACCAGAGCTAAGCACCTTCCATCCATTTTCCATTCAACAGTGGAGAACAGACCAACACTGCAGGCCCAGAGCAGGAATGATTTTTTTGAACAATTGAAGAAGAAATCTTTGGTGAACTCCACATCTTCTGTCTCTGTTTCTGGCCACACTCATTCGCAGTCTATCTCAGAGAAATCTGATGAAATATCTTGTTCTATTGAGCAGGGTGAAGGTGCTCCCCCTTCAGGAATGTCTGACTCATTAAGTAACAATGATGATGAAATAACTCATAACATAGGCACATACAATTGCTCTAATCGCTTAGAGAAACATTCAGATTATGAAGTGATTCCTGATCCAGATGAAAAAGAGGCTGCTTTTTTACGCTCCCTTGGTTGGGATGACACTGCTGGTGATGAGGAAGGCCTTACAGAAGAGGAAATCAGTGCTGTTATTGTGGAGGTAACCATTATTTTGGAATATTCATTTTTCTTGTTTATCTAGCGCTTTCCTTCTTAGCTTGGATCTTGTTACAATGAAATGTAATTTGAGCCATTTATAGTTGGAGATTCATGTTTTTTTCCACCATTTGCAGTGCATGAAATTGAAGCCATCTTTGAAACTGGTGCAAGGAGTACGACCAGCAATGACAGTTGACTTTCATGGTGCTACTTCTGGCTTTGGTTCATCTAACTAAGACTTGGATTCTTGGCGCACCGTCTCATCTCTGACCTGGAGGTTTGAATTAATCTCTTGACTTCCTTAGAGGAATTGAGTTCATATTGAGAGAGAAACTTGATCCAGTTAGCTTTTAAAATAGAGAATCGGAGAGTTTTCAAATGCTATATGTTTGCTATTGGGCATAGATTGGAGTACACCAGGAATGGTTTAGTAAAGTTATTTTGGTTGGCTTGCATTTGGCACAGGATTTTTCAAGTGTAAAAGATTAGGGTAGGGTGGGATCGGCTTTATAGTTCCCGGCAGCGTAGGCATAAGCTGGCTTATTGGGATGTACAGGATTTGAGTTTTCTCTCTGATGAGCAGGATTTGACAGAGAGTTTTAGAGTGACAATCGGTTTTTGGTCTATACACGCAAGACAAGTGAAAGAAATGGAATGCAGTTACTGGGTTATTCCTTATTGCTCTCTTTACTTGTTTACATTAGATATTTATTTGCAAGAACATGATGGTCTCTTTGCTTCGAGGGAAGGTGATCTATACAAAAAAAACATAGCTCTTCCTGTGCGGCTTCTGAATTTTCTTTGCTTCCACTTGGAATTTTGTTTTCTTATTCTACATAACAAGATTCAGTAAGACTCTGCTAAAGTAAGTTAACAATCGAAGTTAAATGCGGGAAGCATCGTAGAAAAGGAAAATAATGAGGATGATTTTATTGATCTTCTGGTATGAATGGTGTTCGAGCACCTGTATTTGAACAAGTGTTCTCTGGAGGGTTGAATTCTTGTAGTAGTATGCAACAGCATATATATGATGACCAAATAAGCTTTTCTCTTGCTCGAAATGATGTCTAATGGGGTAGGAATATATGAGTTATAACTTGGACGTCTTTGATTTTTACTGTGTTCGCTGTATATTAACTACTCTTCCTCTACTGATCTAACCTAGAAATTTCCCCTAAAATTTACGACTTGCGTTATATTGCTGGTCAAGGAAAACACAATGAAGCTTGTGTAAGCCATTTAAAAAATAAGAAGCTAGGAACCCCATTTACAAGGTTGGATATTTAAACTATTTTTTTGTGTCGAGAAAAAGAAAAAAAAAAGATTAATGTACTCTAATTTTTCATAACATAGACTTGCCAAAAACTCAAAAGTGATGTCACATCCGAAAATGATCAATTATGTAGTCGTTTTTTTAAGTGATTAATTTTGAATTTGTCACTCTGAGAATTTGAATTTGAAGAGTAAGCTGTATACCTTGCTAGAAAATAGTGTTCGTATTGGATAAAAAATATAACAAAATCTTTACAAAACGATAAAAGTTGTTGGACAATTGTACATTCTTCGTCTAAGTTGGAAAAGTGTTACACAAACTAAAAAAACAAAAATTTATGAGTTTCGGTGCTTGAGAAATACTATAAATTCTCCACGTCCACCGTCAGCCCAGATATGTTTACAATAAAGCCAAAAATTGAGACTCTGGTTTTTCAAAGTAAGCTTTGGCTTATATGGAGATATCAGATTATATGTGGTTGATGATTAGAAATCCTCAAAGATCAGGTCATGTGAAGCCAAGGGTGTCGGTATATTGTGGCAAATGAAAGTTGAAGAACAGACCCGAGTTAGAGGAAATTATAAAAGAAACCCGTGTCGGGGTCAACTAGTTGGATTTGTTTTTTCCTAATTTGTTGTCACCATCTCCAAGAATAGATTGGTTATCGATTGCCTCATTAAAATTCTAAGTGCAATAAAGTATAAATCGAGAATAATTATTCAATGCATGATGATCTAAGTGGCAAAAGAAATGATCATGAGTGCAGGTATTATAAATATAACTGGGCGAATTTTTAGCTCAAAAGTCGTTGGTATTCAAGAATAATTAAATCCCCGTTGCATGTTAGACTTTATTCTTAATCTAAAAAAATTACATCCGAATTGTATCACTGCGAACGACACGTCACCCCCACTTAAAAAATTACACTGGATATCAAATGAAAACTTTGACAGCAATCGTATAGTAAAATCCATAAATCGTAATCATAATAGTATATTGTATTTCTTTTTTCCCAACCCGTACCCGCAGATTTGCCTAGACTAATTCGGATTCGACTCCAGTCGCACACGTAATTATGGCTCCCAATAAGAATTGCCTGTAGATAGATTAAACCCGAAACCTCACTTAAGCAGAACCAAATCACTTGGCATTAGACCAATATCATAATACTAATATATTATATTGAAGTTTGCAAAGATAGAATCATCGATTACGTTATAATTACCTGTTTGCACGTGGCAACCCAACCAAATCCATTTACAAACCCCTTAAAACCAATATAAAACATGGTAAAGAATTTTCCTCCTCGTAAATGCACAAGTCTTCGCTTGACGTTGGTCTAAAGTATTGTAAATTCAAAAGCCCAGTTGCTCACTCCTCGTTATGGACCAATAAATATACTACTAGCATTCAAGAACAGTACCACATATCACGCATTGAGGATTTGTATTTAAATAAGTTCAGCAAAAGTATACATTTTAAAAGTTAACTTACTTCCTAGATAGGTCAAATTCAAATTAACGTGAAATACGGGTTCCATTAAAACGCATAAAGTATAGTTGTATGTGTCTGAAATTTGACAAAGGAAAGATATATGCATACACTACTGCATCTAACGAAGTGTTTAATTTGAAAACATATAGAATGACATGTGCCATACACTTTCAACGCTTCAATGAAGGTGAAATTGTCAATTAAAAAACTTTTGAGGTGTACTTATTATTACTTCCAATCTCCCAAATGTCAAACTCAGTTATCTAATTATTCTTTAATCACTTTCAACAATATAATTCATCTCTGCTCTTTTGTAGCCTTTAGCTATGACCACTCCAATTGCATGATGCATTTTTCCTTTTCAAATACTTTAGAATCGGGACCAAATAATGATCCACAAAGCTGGCGATATTAATTACTAAATATTGATAACAATATTTTGAATAAAAAGCCAGGAAATTTCAGCAAAAGCATTTACTAGTAATTAAAACAAACATTATGGGTATACATATTTAGCGAAGATTCTTGTGGATCATTTTTGCTCATATGTAGGTACTTTCATCCCCAGCTCAGATGATACAATGTGTGCCTAATTAATTAACATCGTCATTCTTTTAAACTACATTTTTTTTTTTGTCTTGATTGCATTGCCCGAAACAACGTGAGAAATGGCTACGGCGTCGCTTGCTCTCTTTCAAGTGACAAAGTCCACCCCTCTCATTATGCACAACTCACATGTCTCCCCCCACACATGCATAAACATCCTATCGATTGGACAAAAAACAAAAAATTTTAGCAAAAACAGTCCAATAACAGAAAAGGCTTATATAATATTGTCTTTATATGATGATTAACGTCAACATCCCACATCCAACTTCAAAAATTTTTATTAATCCTATGTTTTTTTCTTCGAAATTAACCTGAAACGAAAGACTCCATTTATTTTTTTTCAAAAAAAAATCCGCCTAACTAGCTAAATTATCTTCTGGAAACTGTAAAATATGATCGAAATCAACACCTTATCGGTTGTAATTAAGTACGACAAACTTCTACGCTAACATAGAGAATTAAGGAGGGAGGGAGAAATTAAAAACATCATTGACTTTTTTCCTTACCTGATCAGTATTCCAAGTTAACATGGGAGATAAAAGGACATCATAATAGTATATAGTAATATTTCATGTTTAATATTATATTGTTGGCATATGCAGGGCTACATATAATATGTTTTGAACATGGAGCACACAGAGATATTACTGAGGTCTTCGAGTTGACAATTTCCAAGATCTGATCCCAATGCCCTCTTGTTATTGGGATTTCGTACGGGGCTCGTATTCCATGAATGAAGACAATGCCATAACTAACTTATTTTAAGTTAATGGTATTGATTTTTTTTTTGTGTGTGTGTACAAAATAGCCAACATGAATCTAGATAGCTTTTTTTCTTTTATCATATGAATCTAGATAGCTTCATCCCATTTCAACTAACCCCTCTTGCTAGCGATTCTTTCCATTTGTTTTCTACATTAACCAGTTTCTTTTGTGCATGCAAAGTTTCGAGGGAAAAGACATCATGTATCCTTAATTCTAATTAATTGGTGACTAGTTACATCCTTAATTAGAGATCATGATCTAGAAACAAGAAAGCTCAAAGAGGCTCGTATCTAGCTAGGGTACGAACTTGCAAGTTGAGGAAAAAAAGGCTATGCTTGTGTTATATAATGTCAAGCAATTGAAGTGAGTGCTGTTGGTCCCTTGCATATATATATAGGGGAACCCAACCCAAAAAAAATTATGATGTGGTGGGCTGCATAGGGGTACAATGGTCCTTTGAGTTGGAGGGAGGCTTCCTTGTGTATGTAAAAGAATTATACACAGTATAACAAAGGTTTGCTAATTAAGACTGCTAATTAATATCGGCCTAGTGTTGTTTAATTGAGTATAATTAAGGACCCTACATAAAGTCAAAACTTAGATGCGTCCTAGTGTGTCTAACACTACATCTTTGAGACGAGGGAATTGACTTTGGTGCCTCAAAAGTAGCATCCTTATATAGAGAGATTCTGCACTTCCTCAAACATAGAGAGATTCTCTGCAGCAGCTTGATCTTCATGGGGGGAGAAGAAAAGAAGAGAGTGGATATTGATTTATCTTTGAAAATAGATATTGAGGCAGGGAGAGGTGATGAAGAAGAAGAGAAGAGGGTACCAAGAGAAGAAGAAGAAGAAGATGCAACAGAAGAGCAATCAGTGCAACAAAATGATCACCAAGAAGCGAACAACAAGTCATCAGCTGATGTTCTTCAAGGTGCACATGATAATAGTTATGAAGACATAGCTGCAGCAACCATAACTACTGGAGGTGGAGAAGTAGAAGATGATTCATCTATTGAATTATCCATGCAAGAAGAAACCAAAACAGAAGAGGTACCCTTCCTATAGCTACCAATCTTATAATTAAGCAGCTAGGCACCCCCTCGTGTGTGCATGCTCTTAGTTATATAGCTGCGTCCATAATGTTATAGTATTATATCTCATATCAAGAAGTGCTTTTTCATGGCTATTTTTGTGACTACATGGTATATTTATCTATATATGTGTATAATATTCATGTCAGTTATCTGCTTTACAAATGGAAATGAGTCGCATGAAGGAAGAGAACGAACTGTTGAGGAGAGTTGTGGAACAAACCATGAAAGATTTTCACGACCTTCAGATGAAATTTGCTGTTTTTCATCAAAATAACAAAAATAAGGTAAAAGTTTCTAATTACCTGTCTTTTTTCGTTAATTAATTCGAGGTTAGAGCTATATCTATATGAAATGGAAATTTTGGTTAATTAATCGTCTCTAGATAAATATAGTTTTCTACTCTCTTTTCTTTTTTAGGATCCGCAAATTGTTCTCTCGCTTAACGGTAATGAAGTAGGGGATCTTCAAGAACCAAAGGCAATTCCCAGGCTGTTAGAAGCGCAAAAATCTTTGAAAGATGGCAATATCAGCGACAGCGATGAATTAGGACTATCACTTCGGCTACAAACCGAGACAAGTCAACCAGAAAAGGAAGAAGATAAGGAAGACAATAAGGAAGACAACATGGGAAGTTATAATACATCAGTCCAAAACAAGCTTCAAAGAACCGACCTTGCTGGAGTAACTAGCCATGGAGTTTCTCCTCCAAACCGGAAGTCAAGGGTTTCGGTCAGAGCCAGATGCCAATCAGCAACTGTAAGTTTGTGCAGATTAAAATCAAAATCATCATCAGATTTTATGATGGAAATTAAAATAACACTTTATAGGTAAAGTTCATTTGTTATATTATATTAGGAAGTGATAATTTTCTCTTGTATACATTCTGTGTTCAGATGAATGATGGCTGCCAGTGGAGAAAATATGGACAAAAGATTGCCAAAGGAAATCCTTGCCCACGAGCCTATTATCGTTGCACGGTAGCTCCAGGTTGCCCAGTGAGGAAACAGGTTAGAATAATGTAATAGTTAATTTATGGTGGAGATTCTTGCCACAAGATCATTAATTTTGGTGAAACCCATGACAATCTTGTTGTATGATGATGAGAAAGGGCTACATATGTTTATATATATAGTTTCTCTTTTGGGTGGGTATTCATCTTCTCAATAGTTAAAGATGTCTTGTTTGATAATTTTTTTTAGGTGCAAAGATGCCTAGAAGACATGTCTATCCTCATTACAACCTATGAAGGTACCCATAATCATCCCTTGCCGGTGGGTGCAACAGCCATGGCTTCAACAGCTTCGGCGGCTGCTTCTTTTATGTTACTAAATCCAACCAATAACCCTCTTCCTGATGGCATTACCAATTTCACCCAATCAACCCTACCCTATCCTCCTAGTTCACATCATCATCAAATGTTAAGCCCTCATTCCTCAACTTTTAGAAGCATGAACGTTAACCCTAGTCACCATGATCCTTCAAAAGGAATAGTTCTTGATCTCACCAAAAATACTACTACTACTACTCATAATCCACCACCACACTACCCACTATTATCCGGCTCATCGCATTTTTCTTCTCCATCCCAACCCCCATTTACTTGGATGCAAAGCAAACCAGGTCATACTAGTACTTACCAAAGTAATGGAAGAGGATCAGGTGCTATTGGGATCAATCACTTTCCTGGCCCAAGAATGCAAGAGGACAAGTCATTGGCTGAGAATGTGACAGCGATTGCCTCCGATCCCAAGTTTAGGGTTGCTGTTGCGGCTGCTATCACATCCCTCATTAATAAAGACAACAGTAGCACTACTATGGGACCTTCTTTGGTATCTAGGGAAGGCGAAAGTGGTAGCTCTAATAGCAATAACTGGGTACTTGATTCCTTCTCTGCCAATGGCGGCAAGGCAATTCAGCATTCGCCTTGAGAAGGATTCATCTTGTTAAGAATAGCATATATATTTTATTAAGAAACAAATTTGATAAGGATAGATGTACACTGATTATGTATCATTATTAACTTCTCCAGGTTGGCTTAATTAGTTATCTGCTTAATAAAACCACTGAGGGATTTCCTTTGTTTAATGTTTTGTAAACTTTCTAGAGTTTTATAATTGACCTGTTGTTCTCTATTCTTTCCTTTTTGTTTTGGGAGCAAATGTACTTAAATAAAATATACCAATTCAAGAATTTTAGATCCATTTCAAGCTCAATTTTGTTCTAACCTTTTTTCCGTTTATTTTAGGTACTTCCTACGTTTTCTTTTGTAATGAAGCCCATTTTAATATGCTAATTTTATGAGCAAATCATGGAATTCTGACATTTATATTGATTTGCTACGATATATCATCATGGAGCATGCAATATATATATTGGGTATGACTTATACTTAGTTACTTCCCCCTCTTTCGCTGAGCAAGTAGCAATATATAATATTGGCAACGATCAGCATACCTCCCATACATGCTGCTTATTTAATCTATCTTTTATTCAGTTTCCTGACACAGAGTAACAATGCTTTTATTGCTTCCAGGATCCTAGGATCTTTTTCGAGACTACGTATACTTGGCTGTCCAAATTTGTTTATGTGCTATAGAAAACAACTCCAGTTGTAAAAATATCCGTATTTGTGGGATCTAAACCAAAAGTCAGGCGTGTTAATGTGCTAAGTTATAAAAGAAATACAAGCTCATCCAGCCAGATTCGTAGCATTCATATCATATAATCATAACATACAACTCCAAGTAGTACCAATAAAGATGAGAAAACCTTGAATCCCCGGTTGGATGTTGTTAAGTTAATTAAGCTATCAAACTTATGTTTAGGTTATCCAAGGTAGCTCAAGATGGAAATTTAAGAAAGCAAAAGCTTAAGAATTAGGACGCTAATATTGCTAAATTCCTGTCAAGCTTTGGTGTGGATTTAATTAGTGTAAATCTGATGGTGTCTCTAAAAAATGCATAAGAAAAGAAAAAAAAGTTTAAATGACCATATGTGAAAGTTGGATTGGGCCTGTTGCTTTATGTTTAATAAGTTCAGAGGGAATTACGGAAGCTTTGCTTATATTCTTCTATATAATGGGCCTTAAAGCTTTACTTTTGAGGCCCATTTAGCAGTCCAGCAACGAGTTATTTTAAGACAATGTGACCGTATTGAAATTGGGTTATAGCCCATTCAAGCAGACAGGTTAAAAGCCTGGGAAGCAAATGAAGTTAGCGTTTTCATGGCCCAACAACGGAAACGCAACCGTTTGGTTTCTCATCTTCATTTCTTCCTCAGTGACCAACAAAAAAGTTTTGTCCCGTAACAAAAAGCCCGCAATATTTTGACAAACCCTACCCAAGGGTTTTCTTTCTCCTCCAAACAGAAACGAACACTGAAAACTCAGTAGAGTAGAGATAGAAATAGGGATAGAGATAGAGCGATTCGTGTCGTAGTCTGGTGCGTCGCTCTTGGTGAACAAAACGCACCGTCTCGATGGATAGTGGCACCGCGGCTGTAGAGAAGACCGAGGAGGAGCTCCAGCGAGAGATCGATGAGCTCTATCGCCAGCAACGACAGGTCACTTCATCTCTCACTACGCGCTTGCTTATATTTCTCCTTGTTTCTTATTCTGTTATTAATTTTGGTTTCTGCGGTGAGAAATACAGATTACGGAGCGGCTGCGGGATCCTCGGGGGATTAGGAGGGGCGGAGCAGCTGTAGGCGGCGGCGCAGGAGGAGGAGGACCGACTCGGAACTTCGCCGCGAATGGAGCTCGCCAACGGGGATTTGTTCGACAAGTATGTGTTTCTCTTCTTCTGCTTCGTTACAGTTTTGGTTTTGGTTTTCTGTTTTTTTTTTTTATGCATTACAGAACTCTTATCTGCGTTTGCTGTTTCAGGCTGATAGGAATGACGCGGAAGATCAACCTCCCGCGAAAAGACGGCTTTCTTCTGCTGTTGTTAAGGTGAAGTATTGGTGCTGATATGTTTTCGTAATTTGTTTTATTATTTTTTCATCAGCAGCTTTTGTGTATTATAGTATAGATGTTGCTCTGGGCTTAAAATCATAGTAGTCATTGTGTTAGTGGAAGAGTGGAATCAGGGTGGGGCAATGTTATCAAGTTATTTTTTCGGTTTCTTATGATTGCATGTCAAATTACCGATAATTTGTGATTTGGGCATATGAAAGGTGGAAGAAGGAGAGATTGTTGAGGATCATAGAGAAGCCAAGGAAGTGAAGCAGAAGCTACTGGCTGAGGAAGAAAGTATTATCGCAGATGCAGGGAATAGGGACAATGGGAAGCAATCCGATCCTCAGCAGGGTGCATGGTACAGGAGAGACGGCAGTCAACGAGGGTTGAAGAAGGTAAATTAATTGTGTGTTGTTGGTCCTATTTTTTTGCCCTTTTATGTGGGCGTTGCAGGCAATAATTCCCCCTGTTACTGTTGTTATTTTTCTAGGATGTTGATATTCCTGTTGAGCATGTGCCGAGGGTGATGCCCAAGAATCAGGACCCCAGTTTGGTTAGTAGAAATAAAAGAATGCTGGGACAACTTCTTGGTACCTTGGAGGTATGTGTTCTACAATATGTTGGCTTATGCTTTTTGATTCTCACTATACTTTTAAAGCGTCAGTCGGAACTGATTATTCAAGCTTTTTTTTTAATATTCATGGTAATTTTTGCATATTTTCAATTCTTTATGTGGAACGTCAGTGTTTACAAAGTTATAAAGTTGGTTATTTCTGCAAACATATTCTTGTACAGAAACATATCTTGTTTGCTAAAGTCTTTCATCCTTGTTTTTGAGCTTTGTTAGTGATCATATACTTATTGTTCCTTGTGTAAAATTGTTCCAGAAATTCAGAAAAGAAGATATGAAACTTTCAGAAACAGAAGCTTTCATTCAAAGGTCAAATGCTTTGCAAAGAGTGAGTACATCAGCTCATTGTTATCCAGACGCTCTATTCATTTTGAATTGCTTTTCAATGAAGAAGATTAGCTTAATTCATACTGGCTGCTCAGTTACATAAAATTCCTCCTCTCGTTGTAGGCTGAGGAAAGGGCGCGTGAAGAAAGTGACAGGCTGAGGCAACAAGAGCGAGAACAAATAGCAGAAAAGAGGAAAAGAGATCTGGTTTGTACTTGGCTGTTTCAGTTATATGTTGAGCCTTGGAGACCTTAAATTGTACCTTTTTTTGGTTATAGAGTAGCAGAAACTATTCTTACCCTACTGTTCTTCCTCCAGACTCTTAGAGCGCGTGTTGCTGCCAAGGCAGAAGAAAAGAAGTTGGAACTGCTATTTCTTCGTTGGACTGAGCATCATAAAAAACTTAGCAATTTCATAAGGTAAAAACTTTTTGCATTAACACCAAATTTTTTTTCCTGCTTTTAAGATATAACAATCAGGCATTTATACTAATGGCATCCCAACAACTCATTTTTTGTCACAGGTTATTTTTAACTTTGGTCCAAAAGTCTCCATATTCACAATTTTATTGAGACAAAGATAAGTTTCGATTCACGTGCATGATAGTGTTGAAGATGTGGATAATTGAAGCCTTAATTGCTTGTTGCAGCAGTTAGGTAGAATTACATATGCCTTCTTTATCTTTTCCTACCTATTTTGATTTGTTGTTGGGTATGTTTCCAGGACTAAAACGGAACCTCAGATTTATTTTATGCCCAAAAAACCATTGGATGAGGATGCATCAGTGCTTGAACAGCAAAGAGAACAGGTGAGTGTCTTGTTCTCTTGTGATTCCTTTTGCCGCTTGAACAATGAGTGGACATCCATAGTTACTTTCTGAATCCTATTTCTAAGGAATGGGCAGTGATGGTCTGCATAGGCTTTGCTACCTATGAATGCTATCTGTTTCCGATGGAGTTCCGTGCTAGTGAAACCATCAGAGAAGATGTTATGCTTCACCTTATCTGTTGAAACTTTTCAATATAATCTCTTCCACATATTATTTTTGCAATAAGTCTCATTTTCCTTCATGGTTAAAGGGTTTTGGGGGTCGAGATGGTCTATCAGATATTGTTATTATGGATTTGATCGTGTGTATTTTATGCTTGCTAACATATTTGAGTTTCAGACACTTTCGGAGTGGAAAACTGCTAGGAGAGCGGAACTATCTGCATACCAGAAGCAGACAGCAGACCAGTTTCTTGACAATGCTGAGAAAGAGTTGGAGCGGTGGCAAAATGGAAGGAAAGCTAGGAGAGGGAACAATGATGCAAATTTACAGGAAACAATGGACAAAGAATTGGATACTCATAGGCTTGAACATGGTCCAAAGACAAGAAAGATACCTGGTGGAGGCAATAACGATGAGGATGATGATGTAGAGGACATAAATGTTGGTGAGGATGATATGATTGATGACGTGCTAGATGTTGAAGATAACAGGAGAATGGAGGAAGTAGCTAAGCCAGAAGTTGATGCTTCCAGTCAACATCCTGATACCCCTAATCAGTGACATTGAAGGCATCTATCTCTCCTTGTGTTTCAGGTTATTTCTTATCTGCGAGCTGTTTGTTTATTATGTGTATTTTCCCTTGTTATACTTAAATGGCATTTATGTGTTTAGGATGACCGTTTATCATTTATTCTGTTTTCAGAGATTTGTTGAAGCATCCATGGATATTCTTATTTGTATTTTAGAGAGTTGTTAGTTAAATACAATTGACTGTAATCTTTTAGGGAGGAGCTTGTATCATTTGTCGTCTAGAATAATCAATGCATGTACTATTTCTTTCGAGATTTGTGGTTAGAGAAATACATATTTTGGCTGTGAATCATGGGCACTGTCTTATTTAGGATTTACCCCTTCTCTATCTCCCTTCACCCTTCCTCCTCGTTATGTTACTATGCCTGAATATATATCAAGGTGAAAGCTTGTGAGGATTGTGTCCATTGCGACCCTCTTTCTTAGCTCCATCGAGATCATGTGGTAGCGTAAAGGATGGAAGTTCGCCTCGTTGCCATGTTTCTTCAATTGTAGGTCCGTCAAATGTCAATCTTAGGTTTGTAAGTCTGATTTGTTGCGTGATTACTATATCCATGTGACTGGTCCT
Source organism: Turnera subulata (assembly GCA_028386065.3). Taxonomy (NCBI): domain Eukaryota; kingdom Viridiplantae; phylum Streptophyta; class Magnoliopsida; order Malpighiales; family Passifloraceae; genus Turnera; species Turnera subulata. The sequence goes on from JAKUCV010002995.1 coordinate 43,201, forward strand.
TTGCACTGCCTTGGATGGTTATTGCTTCATCTATCTATTACAGCCGTTTGTTGGTGCTTCAAAAAATGCTTTACCTTACAGTGCTCAAGCAGCAGCAAAATAGTATAGCCAAATAAGAATATGGTCCTTGCCTGGCTCTTCTAGGGGCAAGGTTTAGCCATTAGTGGCTTCAAACGTTCCAAAAACTAGGTCTAGTGGCGTGAATGTGCAGTAATTATGTTAAGAGGGGTATTGCAGTCGGTAATAGTAGTGCTTCATTCCTTTAAGCCGTTTTTTACTTTGGGAAAATCGCTTTCGCTACATAAAAAGCAACCATAAACCCTCAAGGAAACAACATATGATAAGGACGTCAAAAAAGAGATGGACTGGAGTATGATATGTCCTATACGGCTGCGGTCTACACATTGCAACAACACGGGGTGGGTTTTTTACCACAGATCAATATTTCGTTTTGTTAAATGAACAATGGGAATATCTCTACACTTTCCACGTATTTCTTTCGTAGTGGCACTCAAAGAAACACACCATGTTCTCTTGGCAAACATATGATCTAATCCGTTTTCAAGAAAAGAAATTAAGAATTAGGCATATGTTAAAAGGAAATGTTTTTAGCCGGGTCAAAGGCTTACATTAGTCTAGAGTTCTCCAAAATCTTTCCTATTGAGTTAAGGAAGCTCCTGGCCGGAAAAGGAGAAGATGCCTAACGGGAAGGTTCCTGTTCGAGTGTTGGCTTTGTTTTGGAAAGCCCCTTTTTGTCAAAGGGAAAAAACAAAAAATGGAAAAGCAAAGAGAGCCTGAGGAAGTCGGTGGCAAGTGACATTGTTCACTGTGTATAATATAACTAGGTTCATAAGCCTTTTAGGAATACATCGTAAAACATTCTATCGTAAAACATTGTTGTGATGGGTAATAGAACATGCTAACAAGCAATAGAGATCAGTGATGTAATGTTTTAATAGATGGCGTGCTTGATTTATTACGATTAGTATTGTAGAAGTGATGTAACCAATGCACATTTTTCCTTTTTGGAACCCTGACAGTATGTGTCGCTTATTACAACCTTGACGTCTGGTTCCCGAGTATTAAGAGTTTTTGCAAGGAGTGGGTTGATTTGAAGGCAAAGACAATAAGCCTTGTCATAAAAAAAAAAAAAAGGGGCAGGAAGCACTATACAGTCTATACGGCTATACCCATCACTAACACTAAAAATTTGTTAAAAAAAGTTATTGACACCCGAAAAATAAATTAGCAGGCTAGCATGTGATTTGAAAAGATACATTCGGCGCGGTCAAAGTTTAGACAACGCAGGTATCTGGTTTAGTGTTAACCTTTTTTATAATAACAAAATAAAACCCGCGAAAAAGGGGTAGTTTTTGTTATGCGTCTCGTTAAGCTGGCTACCACACTTGGGTTAACAACATTCTACTAAAGTAAATCCTTTTATACCATCATTCCTCCAAAACTCACATTTTTAGTATTAATATCTCGAAAATGAACAAAAAAGAACACAGATTTTATCAAGTAACAAAAAAAAACAAATTTAACAATTAGAGAAGCTTCGACTAGCTTGCATGGCTAACCCATTTTCATTTAATTATTTAGATCCTTGCTTGTTTATCTACGAAGCAAAGTGACCAAAAGGCTGAGTCACTTGAACTCATCCCCACCATCACCATACTATATACTCTCTCTCAATCTTTACTTCCTTTTTTCCACACTCTTCAAAAGCAGAGCTACAGATACTATATAGCAAAAAAAGAGAGAACAAACCCCATTGGGAGGAGGAGAGGACCAGGGCCAGAATAGAAGAGTAGAGAAAGAGAAAAGAGCCTCCTGGCCTCATTTTCCTCCACCATCGCCACCCACTAGCCTCCTGTTCCCGAAGAATGCCACCACACGCCCCGCCCAACGGCACAGACCACCACCCCCGTAGACCACCACAAGCCACCCCCAACGGCACAGACCACAACCAACAGCACCACCCTATACCCCCACCACCAGGAGGACCTCCCCCACCTGGTCCACCACCCTCTTCAAACACCCGCCACCACCGCCACCATCACAACCCATACTACCCATCAAGCTCATCCTCTTCCTCATCAGCCTCCTTCAAAGGCTGCTGCTGCTGCCTCTTCCTCCTCTTCTCCTTCCTGGCCCTCCTGGTCCTCGCCGTAGTCCTCATCATTATCCTCGCCGTCAAGCCCAAAAAGCCCCAGTTCGACCTCCAACAGGTAGGCGTCCAGTACATGGGCATCTCCACCCCAAACCCCTCCGCCTCCCTTGACCCAGCCACCGCCACCGCCACCACCACCTACGCCGCCACCACCACCGCCGCCACCCTCTCCCTCACCATTCACATGCTCTTCACCGCCGTCAACCCAAACAAGGTGGGGATCAAGTACGGCGAGTCCAGGTTCACGGTCATGTACCGCGGGATCCCTCTGGGAAAAGCCTCGGTTCCCGGGTTCTACCAGGAGGCCCACAGCCAGAGACAGGTGGAGGCCACCATCGCCGTCGACCGGTACAGCCTGATGCAGGCCGATGCGGCGGATTTGATAAGGGACGCCTCGCTTAATGACCGAGTCGAGCTCAGGGTTCTCGGTGAAGTTGGTGCCAAGATCCGGGTACTGGATTTTGATTCCCCTGGTGTCCAGGTCAGTTCTTACCAATAACTAAGTAAAAATTACTACAAGCTTTGAGTTTTGGTTTTTTTTTTTTTTTGAACGGTAGCTTTGAGTTTTGGTTAGTTCAGTTAATAACTGCAGTTTCCAGTTTAAGTATGGCTCTTTGATTTTCTTTCTTTTAAACTCCGAAATTGGACATTCTTCGTTTCTAATTTTGGACTTGTAAAAACAGTCGCTTATGTGACTTTGGCCTTCTTTTGCATTCCCAAATTTTGAGCTTCGGCTCTAGCTTCTACTTCGTTTGCCACTAATTTCAGGCTTTTAGGTATCTGGGTTGTAACTTGAGCACCGAATCTTTTAGCGTTGAGTGACCAAAATCTAACTTTGGGCTATTCTATTTTCTGGGTATGTGCCTATGTGGTCTTTTGAGCTATGGACAATGCCTTCCCTTTCTGATTTACATTATCTTTCCAGCATTTAATACCCTTCAATTCCAACTTCTTCTCTAGGCTTGGCTTCACTTGCGGCATTTAATTTCTCCAGCCTCCTCCGTATACCTTTTTTCTTTATTAGGTGTTTTTTTCTTCGATATTTTGCAATTTTGGCCAAATATTTCTCTCTTGTTAGGGACTAGAAAAAACAAAGCAGTTTTGGGGTCTCCCTGCCTCTCTGTTGTCTGTTTGTAGACATCAGCACCGTCGTGCGGGTCTGTTCATCTCCCTCTGTATCAGTGATACCCACTACCTTCTGTCCCACTTTGCCTCTCTTTTCTCTTTTTTTGGCCTCATTTTAGTTGCTATCCTGCGCCAATTTCCCGTCTCTACTAACGTGCGCCAAATATTCTTTGTTTTTATTCTTCTTGGGAGGGCATGTTTTTTTTCTTGGATTCTTTCTTTTCTTTCTCGTGAGAGGGGGTATTTTCCTATTTTGCACCCAACTTTTTGCCTTGGTAAACCCAGCCAGCCGGAGAAATTTTCTTCTTCCCTAACTGTCATTGTTGGAAATTATTGATTTTTTTAGTTTTTTAATCTCTAGTAACTTCAGTGGTTGATAACTCCATACTGTCTTTTCATCTTTTCAAAGCATAAAGTTTAATTCTTTACTTTACTTAGTCTCAATAACGGTGCCGCTAATTACTATAACTGGCCTTGTTTTCTTTGTTTCCTTCTTCCTTTTTTCTTTCTTCATGGAACGGGCCAATAGAGTCAAGCAAATGTGAACATTATTTTAGGTATCTCGACCAAAACTGACACACCCTGTGCTGGCTTCTGACAAGTTTTGTATCTTTTACTCAGCAGTTGTCAATCATTCCTTCTAGCCAGAGAGCTCTTGTTTTGGCTATTGCCAAATTGAACCACTTTGTTTTCCCATTTTACTTGATTTGGGTTTGATTCTTGCATTGCATTGATGTCTTTTGCATCTCATGCTGTATGACATTGTGTCCTCAAAGATTTTGAATTTTCGTAACTCATATCATATGTGGTCTTGTTCTTTCTCTTTTTGGGGGACAAGGAAGGAGTAGTAGGTAATGTATCAGGACAAATGACATAAACTAGATGTCTCGTTTTAGGCTTTCTACTAGGGAAGACGAATTCTCACTTCCGTTGCTTAGCATGTGAATTGGTGACCATCTTATGGGCCCTTGTGGCCCCAACCAGAGATGGGATCTGATAAATGGTTGGGCTAGTATCATATTTTCTTATCCTGGGAAGGATCCTGTACTTGGAGCCCATTTCTGGATTGCTAATTGAGTGGGTCCGTGCATTTATGCTCCTCTTATAAAATAGAGGGTGTCAATATTCTCTCTTCCGTCTCTGCTAACCTGCGTTCCTCTGTTTGTGTCATCCACTATTTTTTGTAAATCAAGCAAATATCATATCTTTATGATGAGTGATGGCTCAAGTCCAAGTGAGTGGGCCACCAAGTTTCTCTACGAATATCATACCAAATAACCCTACGAATTCACCCTCCTTTTTACTCTTGTTACTGTTCGCTCATATTTTTCTCGTTACTGGCATTTTGTGGGTTTAGAATTTCCTACGCTTTTGACAAAGCATACAAGAACAGTGCAAAACTGAAAATCGCAACTGCTGCCTGTGCCCCATTATGTTGCTAAAGGGCCCATGAGTGGAACCCAGTTGCCAATTTTTCTAAAGTAACTTTTTTTCCATCAGGTTTTGTAGTTATATGCAGAGAGAAATCAATATATGCAATTATTGCAGGAGAACCCTTGATGAGGAAGGAATTTGTTCCGGGGGTTATTTTAATATTTTCTTTTCTCTTTAATCTTTTTCCCTTTGGAAAAATTTTGTTTGAGTTGAGTTTCTGGGTGTGCAGGTATCGGTGGATTGCGCTATAGTTATAAGTCCCAGGAAGCAGTCTCTCACTTACAAGCAGTGTGGATTTGATGGATTGAGTGTCTAAAGCAAGCACCTACAACTACTACATCTTGCAAATAATTCTGTTTCTTTTTCGTTTCTCGCCCTGAAGACAACAAAGTGTGCAAGGGGAAGACGGGAGAGAGGATTAAAGTAGGAGAAAGACAAAAAAAAAAAAAAAAAAAAGCAGAATATAGAGGCTGGAAAGCAAGAAAATCCCACCTTGTCACATGCTAAGATACCTGCAAGGCAAAGCCTAAGAGGAAGCAAGGAGGATTTCGGGAAAGTGAAATCAAGTATTTTTTGGCCAGATTTTGCAGATTTTTCACATTAGTTTGCTTCACTTGGAAGGAAATCTGTTCAACGACCTGTAAAGTCTAAAATTCATGTAACGACACCATTGATCATTCACCACCAATCACCACCCAATTGCCCATATCTCTCTCTTATTTTGGTCTTTTATTCTTGGAAACCTTTTCCTACGATGCTTAACGTGCCATCTTCTTGAGACTAGAACAAATCACGTGTAACTTTTTCTTTTGCAAAGCTGAGTGCTCGGTCATTGAAGATTAATGAAAGTGGATAACAATTTTGACCTCAAGATCTTCACCGTTTCACTGCCGGCACCGTGGCTTAGAACTGGTGAACTCTTCGGTACATAGAATATCAAAAAATAATGCGTCCTGGTATTGAATGTAAGAAATCCCAGATACTTGTTTCATTGCAAGATTTTTGCTGCGTGATGCCAGCAAGCAATGTGAAAGTACTGGTAGCTAATTACAGTAATTATTTCCTCAATTGAGATTATATAGAAACGATTTAATTAATTTAGATACTTAAGCCGTACAGTGTCATGCTTGTATCCAGAAAAAATTCTGAGACACCCGAATTATACAGCACGAAAGCATGAAATGACGATTGAAAAAAGACTGGAAAGTACTGATAGCTTAGTGACTCTATCCGCCTACAAAAACAGAGCCTACGAACAACAATTTCCTGTCTCAAGGCTTAAGATAAACAAAGGAATAACTGAAATACCTATATGGTACAAAGCATTATGCTTGCACTGGGTCACTCTATCCACCTACAAAAATGGACCTTATGGAAACAAATATCCAGTCTCAGACTGGACGTTAACTCAAAAGTCTGTTTTGGAAAAGGTAAGAGATAGATCAGGCACCCAGTGCCAGTGCCAGAAACTACCTCAAATGCTGCCCCAATCAAGCAGCTTCTTGGACTGGCCCATCAGATCTGGGACCTCGACCCCCACGTCCACGACCGCGCCCACGAGGCCTTCCCCTCCCATATCCGCGACCTGCAAGTTCCCATAAGGCAAATGATTGTATGACTCCATCTTTGATAACAGGATATTTGCAATCCCCAACAAGGGTGAAATTGAAACATGACAACTATAGAAAAGTTACAAAGCCTAAAACAGAAGAAATGCCAAAAGTGGACAACAGATTTAAAAAGTCAGGATTGGCTTGCTCTTCTTGGTTTAGAGCAACAGACTCGCAGTTGAAAAAAGTTTGTTTAAGTTCAACTTTCTCTCCTACAATTTTCTTAAAATTAGACTTTAGATGTCCTCAAAAGTCACTCAACTCTGCTCCCGGAGAAACTGTTTGACCCAATAAATTGCCAAATCCCATTTCTCGATTTCAAAGGCAAAGAACAAGTATACCAATAAAGACAGGAAGAGAAGTACGTTTATTAAGAGGGACTCTCAATAGCAAAATCACTCAATACCAAAATACATTTACTAACAGAGACTCTCAATATAACAAGTAAACCAATAAATACTGGCACAAAGGACAGCAAAGAATTTGAATCAAGAGAACACTCACCACGGTCTTGGCCAGGATATCCTGATCCATTGTATCCATTATAATAGCCTGAATCCTGCCTCACATTTTCACCATTGTAGCCTCTTCCACGTCCACTGTAATTGCGTCCTCTTCCACGACTTCGACCTCTAGTACCATATCCTCGACCACCATTTGAACCTCCATTACTATATTCTCCCACGCCATTGGCATCACCTACTCAAAAATATAGATATCATGATTATTGCACCTTCTAAGCAAAGTTTAAGTATGAAAACATGTATGACAATCAAAAATGAATCCAACACCGCTGCATAATGGAACATATCCGAACATTGGCGAGCGAATGTAACACCATCAACTTGGCAAAAAAGTCATGCAGTCATGTTTAGACCTTACTGACCACGACGATACAGGGTAGCAAAATGCTCTCAACTAGAGCCTGGCCTTATCGAGCAGAGTCACAAAAGAGACAACAGGAGAATTGTTGATAAAAGGTATCAGCAATACAAGTGCTTAAAAAAAAAACTTATTACTCCTACAAAATACCAGAGGCCAAAAAAAAAAAAACTTATTACTCCTACAAAATAGCAGAGGCCAATAAGAGTAGCGTCATAGCCATGAACAGTGCATTTTGATCTCCATAGAAGGTTGGCAGGATAATGAGGAAATATATCTATGAGCTAATAAAGGGTGAAAATAAATAAGGAAACAACATAAATGAGAAGGAAGATAAGTACAAACAATATGAAGTACATAGCCGTAGCTTACGGATATCTACATCACAATAAACTAGTACAATTTCTCGCAAGGAATTTGAAAGATACTCAGAATCATCTATACCTACAATTTCTCGCATGGCCTTGCAAACTATGCATGCATTCTAGATTCTAAAATATTAGGGTGCAAACATAACACTTAATCATACACTTAGCAGATAAGAAAATGCACCAAGCCACAACGAACATAGTAGAAAAAATATGATTGCCTCACCTTGTTCATCATCTAACTCAGCTGAAGGCTTCACTTGATCGGCTGGGATTGGTGCCTGATATCTGTCATTCGGAAAGAAACAAAGTTACCCATCTCAACAACAGAACATAAAATTGTTTCTCTTCTCAAATCTGAATACGGAAGCTAGGGACCAAAACTTGGTCATACGCTGGAAAGATTTCCTCGAAAGCCGATAGAATTATTTGAAGGGCAAAAATTGAGCATGTGGCCAGGTAGTAACAATACCACCCTCATGGCAGAGTGTCTAAAAAACATATGGATGGAAAACGAGAGGCATATCATTGGACCATACCCCAGACTTTGTTTATGTAAAACATAATAACCATAAACACAAAATTGTCAAGTTTCGTCATGCTACTTACCCAACGGAAGAGGAGTCCAGCTCCTTCTTAGACAAAGTGATTGTGATAATGGAAACATGGCGGGTGCTTTCTATGCTGCACAAGTAAGTCATGCATCGGTCAGAATCACGGCAAGTGCACTACAGCACAAACTAAAAATTGAACAAAAGATTTACGACACGTACCGAAGGAGTCCCTCTTCAAGAGGCTCCCACATATCAGTTATATCAATAGATCCCGTTGATGTATTCTGATGAAGGCCCTCAATCCTTCTCTGCAAAGCGCACACACACCAGCAAAAGTCCCATAAAAACCAAGAAACAACTAATTGCAAGAGCTATGCAACTACGCACAAATTGTATCCAAATATCACCAGCGAAATTCATAAGTAAAAATCAACAACCTACTCAAATAATCCACCAACGATACTTCTTAAGCACCACGAATTGCAAGTGCACTAGACCCTTTTGCAAAATAACATAACAGGAACTCGAATAATATAGACTAACAATAAAAATTAAAAAAAAAAAAACAGAACAACAACGAACTCACCTTGAGCAATTCAGCAATCATAACAGTCTTATTGATTGCTCTACCAGTAGCCTTGAGGACAACTTCCTCACACCCTTTGTCCTATTTCGAGCAAAAAAAATAATAAATAAATAAATAAAACAATCAAACAACTACATATCATATCGAAAAAAAAAAAAACAAACAAATTAGTAACCCAAAAAACCAGAGAGAGGAAGAGAGAGGACCTGGAAGAGAGACATAGCATAGGAGATATAGTTTCGCATCCTTCCTTGAGCAGTAACTCTCAATTCGTTCTCGTTAATGGCCGTCTCTCCCTTTGGCTTCTGTACTTTCTTGTAGCGATCCATCCTTCTCGAATAAATTTGATAGATTGGGTTTTTGAAGCAGAGAATTTGTGGACCTTTATCGCGCTCTTATCTATCTATCTATCTATGCGTTTTTTTTTTTTTCTTCTTTTTTTGTTCTTATTATCTGTCTACTACTACTTAATTTTCGTTGTACGTTTTTGCCGTTGTGGTGTTTTCGAATTTTAGAAGCACAGTTGCACTAAGGTGTGGGCGGGTTTTGAGTTGTGGGGATTTATGGTGTTGAAGAGGGAAGAGGACGGTAGGGTTTTCGTGGCGGTTACTGCTTTGGGCCTCTCTTGGGTCGATGAGGAATGTGATTTGGGCCTGTCTCGGCTTGGTCGAAATGGGCTTTGGAACCGGACCTAAGGAATGGGGCCAAGCTAAAGTATCCTATGAAAAGCCTTAAATTTTGTCATCCTAACTAAGGTGAGATCATTTTATTTTATTATGTTAACGAACTAAAGATCATTTTAGTAACACAAAATAAGAAGAAAAAAATTAGCATAGGAAATTATACCACAGGTTTTACACTAACGACAAAGAATAAGTTGCTGCAATCTGTGAATTTTTATCTCTCTCGTGTGTATAATAATAACAAGAGTAGTTGCGCTTCATGGTAATTTGACTTGCACGAGTTTTGTCACAAAACAGTTGTTGACTTTTTCTTTTGCCATGACAAAATACTTGCGGATTACGAGTTCAACCCTTTACATGATACATGAATTCTTAATTTATAGGCTTTTCTATTGCTGATTTGCAATAAATTTTATTAATGTAAAAAAGTGCTTATGATTGACATATTGGAGGATATTAAAAAATGATTTGTCTTTTATTAGTTTATTTAGATAATAGAGTCCGTGGAAAGAAAAAATTGGTGTTGTGGGGTTTTATTTAAACCCATAAGAGAAATTTGGGGTCGTAAAAATTAATTGTTTTATACATATAAATAAAAATTTTTGCTCTTACTCTACCAAATTTACTTTAAATAAAATTTTAAACATTTTGAATTTAAAGCCAATAGAAAGTCTATTAGTTCTTGATGAATTTGAGGACAAAATAATATTTTAGAAATTATAGTACTTTATTATTCTGGATCTCCGGATGACCATTGTTTAAATCAAGATTTAGAATATTTGATTATCTCTAAACCAATATTGTAAACACACAAATTTTAAATTAAATATTTTTAACTGAATACTTTTTATTTATTTGCTATTTAATATATCTTTTAATTGCATATGTTGTCTCCTCTATCTTAATAACAAATTATCTTCTAAATTGAAATTAATGGATTGTAATTAGGTTTTGTTTGCTAATCAATTTTGTATGTATATATGTAAATTGATGGATTAAATTATTGCTATATACTTATCTATAGAGTCATAATCGTTCTCCGTATATATTAATTCTTTTTTTTTATGAAATGATCGGTAGATTCATATCATTCAATCTGAAAAGAGAGTAAATAGAGATAGGAATATATGACATAAAAGAGATAGAAAACCTCTAAATCTAATGCAAGAAAGATAATAAGATTCTCCTTGATTGATCCTCCAACATGAGGACTATAACTGAGACTAACAGTACCAAAGGAATACAGATCTAGTGGAATACAAGCAGACTGAAACTCAACAAGTCTCAAAGTATCTTTGGCCAAAAAAGCTATGACTATAGAGGAGAGAATCTGCAAGTCTTGCATAAGGGATAGAAAAGCTTTAACACCTCCAAAAGGATGATTGTTGTATCTTATTATCATGGAGAGCACCACAAAAGCAGATCTACATAAAAGGCAGAAGGAAATCACTAAAAAGTAACGGGCATCTACCACTTTATTGTAGAGGAGAAGGAAAAAAAAGAAAAACAAATATAGACAAAGATTTAGGAGTTACTATTGGTGAAGAAACAACAACAATAACCCCTAAATCTGGGTTTGGGAAGGAGAGTTTGAGAAGAAGCAAACGGTGTAGAGAAAAGCGGTGGAAATAACGATTAGCCTCAAGATTCTCCTTTTTTTTAATGTTCAAATGTCAAGAAAACACACAACATACATGCTGGTTCTAAAAAACATACACTCTTCCTACTAAATGCGATTAGCATAACCTCATGTGATAATTTCTTTTTTTTTTTTGAACTGGGGCTGATTTCATTAACTATATGCATGGGAAGAATCCCTCTGCATTAATCTATACAAAAACGGTGGAGGATTGACCATCCAATCTACAGGACATATATTGGATCTAATAGCTTTAGCCAACCAATCCGCCACTCGATTGGATTTCCTACCTATATGGTGGAAAGTACATGATGAAAAGGACCTTTGAAGGTCTATAATATCAAGGGAGATGGTATTTGTTTCCTAAAAAAAGACATCAGGGTGTAAGTAACGAGAGATCGCTTCACAAGAATCAGAGTCCACTTGTACGTTCGAAAGTTGCAGTGAGGATGCCAGCCTCAGCCCTTCCCGAATACTTAACAATTCTCCTATAGTGGGGGAACTACAGAAACGCAAGGCTGTTACCCCTCCTACCACAGAGCCCTTGGAATCTCTTACCACAATCACCAGGTCAGCAGTCTTACCAGAGTCTTTTAGGGACACATCACAGTTGACTTTGTAGGTTCCATATGGAGGGGGAGACCAGTCCCTGGTGGCAGATCCCTGGTCGGAGGATGGTGGTTGAATCCTCCTAGAATATACATCCCTTACCCTAGAAAATTCTTGGGCCTGTCTGAAAGCACCTTCCACAACCTTTACCGGATTCAGAGGGGTCCCCTTAAATAAGAAACAGTTCCTTGCCTTCTAGATTTCCCAGCAAAGGTAGGATATGAGGGCAATTGTGTCTCCTCCTTGTAAAGAACTAACTTAGAACCGAAAGGAGCCATGATGTAAAATCTGTGAAACCCTGCAATGTTGGACAATAGCCGAGTGGACTTGAAAACCACACAGGCCTAGTCCATGGACAAAAGAATAGAAGATGCTCCACAGTTTCCTCTGATGCACCGCATACCTGACAGGACGGAGAAGAAGAAGAGTGTCTCTTGAAACGGTTAGCAGCAACAGGGATAGCATTATGGCAAAGCTTTCAGATGAAATTCTTGACCTTCGGGACAACTTTAATTTTTCAGATTTTTTTCCACACCGACTGGTTCTGTCGGTTTGCAGAGGTCTCATTACTAAGTTGTTCTTCTTCACTTTGCTGCTAAAGAAGTTTATAAGCCGATTTAACAATATAGGACCCATTTTTCTCCCAATGCCAGATCAGCTTATCAAGTCTTACTCTAGTCGAGGTTGGAATTTTCTGGATAGCAACACATTCTGCCTCTGTGAAAAGTCTTCTAAAAAGTGGGACATTCCAATTCCCAGATGCTCTTGAAAAAAGCTGTGAAACCATCAATAGATTGGTATCAGGTGGTCGCGCAGAATGGATAAAAAAATCCCGGAGATCAGGTACCCGCTTGTCATCCCAGATCCTGATGTTTCTCCCATCTCGTACATGCCATCTAGTCCCTGATAGCACCATATGTCTACAATCCACTAAGCTGGCCCATGCCCACGAGGCTTTACCACCTTTTCTTGCCGAAAGAAAATCCCCATTTAGAAAGTAGATCCCTTTCATCACTCGTGCCCATAAATCATTAGGGTGTTTGATGAGACGCCAACACTGTTTATCAACCAGGGCCTTATTAAATAGGAAGAGATCTTTAAAACCTAAGCCACCAGATGCTTTTGGTTTTAGAAGGTCTTCCCATTTAATCCAGAATGTTTTTCTTTCCTCATCCGTCATACCCCACCTTAATTTCCTAACCAGCACATGGATAGATTCAGAAAAGGTTTTAGGCAGTAGAAAACAAGACATTATGTACGATGGTATAGCCTGTATGACCGCCTTGATGAGGACTTCTTTCGCCGCCTGAGAGAGTAAAATCTGCTTCCAAGTCTGCATCTTACTCAAGATTCTAGTTTTGATGAAGTTAAGTGTTTCGATTTTGGACTTTCCCCATTCAGTGGGCAGGCCCAAATATTTCTCAGCCCTCATTGCTTCTCACATGTTTAGCTCATCCTGAATTTGCTTTCTCAAGGTAGGTGGTGTGTTGTGACTAAAAGAGACACAGCTTTTCTCTAGTTTACTCTTTGTCCAGAGGCCTCCCCATATGTCTGTATAATGTGCTTGAAAGCATTGGCTTCCCTCTAGGAGGCTCTACCAAAAAGCATTGTATCGTCTGCAAAGAGGATGTGGGAAATTGGGGGACAAGCACGCGTGATCCGATAGCCATTAATCAGCTGTACCTGCAAAGCATAATCAACCATTCTAGACAAGGAGTCAGAGCACAAAATAAAAAGATATAGGGATAGTGGGTCCCCCTGTCTTAGCCCTCTCGATGGATATATGATTGGTGAATGGGCACCATTCATAATAATGCGGTATGTCACAGTAGAGACACACTGCATTATTAGATGTACCCATCTAGAACTAAATCCCATTTTTTCCATCACTTTCTCTAAAAATATCCACTCAATCCTATCATACGCTTTATTCATGTCCAGCTTAATGGCCATATGGTAAGTCTTCCCCTTCTTTGCCATCCTAAGACCATGGAAAGCCTCATGGGCAATAAAAAGATTGTCTTGGATACTACGATTGGGAATAAAAGCAGCTTGTTGACATGAAATAAGCTTAGACAGAACGGTTCTAAGACGATTAGCAAGGGTTTTAGAAATGATCTTATACGAGAAATTGCATAAACTAATGGGACGTAGATGGTTGACACTTTCAGGACTAGATTAGGGATAATAACCAAGTTAATTAGTGTTGTTCATCTCCTTAAGCAGGAAACCACTGGTGAAGAAACTTTGAACTGCAGCCACTACCTCTTTTTCCACAATAGACCAATAAGACTGGAAGAAAACACCTGGGTATCCATCAGGTCCTGGGGCTTTAAAAGCACCCAGGTCAAAAGCAGCCGATCTAATTTCCTCTAGATCAGGAATTCTACACAGCATGGTGTTGTCCTTAGGAGATACCATTGGTGGTGTATACTGCAGTACTTCATCCAAATTATAGATCCTATCAGTCGTGAAGAGCTTGTTAAAATGTTCAAAAACCAAGTTAAGAACGTGCTCCTCCCCTTTAATCCAGTTTCTAGTCGCATCTCTCAGTGTCACAATCTGGTTACGTTGTCTTCTCTGGATCGTTGAGACATGGAAGAAGCGTGTATTTTGGTCCCCAGTAGTGAGCCAATTAATTCGTGATCTCTGATGCCAGTACAGTTCTTCCATGTGCCATAAAATTTCCAACTCAGAAAGCAAGACCCTCTCTTCGTCCATTAGCTCCTCAGTTAGAGTACATTCATGAATGGCATTAATTCTGTCAAGGATCCTATCAATGTTCTTCTTACAGTTTCCCACGTTATGATGGTGCCATTCCATGAGTTTCAGCTGATAGGATTTGAGTTTGGATTTAAGAACAAGCATACTGGAGCCTTGGAAATCTTCAGCCCAGACATGCTATACTAGTTGCCCACATTCTTCCTTACATATCCACTTAGACTCAAACTTGAATTTTCTTCTTGGTTTCTGCGACCTGTTGACCAGAGCAACCACCAGCGGCCTATGGTCTGAACCAACAAGTGATTTGTGGAGCACCAAGGCGCTTGGAAAAAGAGTTCTCCATTGAATGTTTGCCAAACCTCTATCCAGCCTTTCCTTGATATTTCTACCACATGTATGTCGATTAGTCCATGTAAAAAGACTCCCCTTAAACCCCAAGTCAAGGAAGCCACATCTGTCCATAAAATCCAAGAAAGTACTCTTCATGTAATCTCGAACTTGAAGTCGCCTAGACACAACCAAGGGCCATCATCAGATAGTTTAAGGCAGCTAATCTCTTCAAAGATTTGTCGCTTAAACCTTCTGTATGGATCCCCATAAACAAAAGTGACATGCCATGGCTCGTCCACTCCCAGACCCTGAACGACCACATCAAAGAAATGTTTACATTTCCCTAGTACCTGCACCTAAATTTTATCAATCCACCAGAGGGCTAGACCCCTTGCAATGCCTTTACTATCTACATAACAAGCATGTTGAAAACCCAGGTTGAAGCATAGATTTTCAAGGTAGTTCTTGTTTTGCTTTGTCTCCATTAGGAACACTATGGAGGGGTGGTGTCTGTGCCCATGATCCCTCAGGGCGTCGACTGTCAAGGGTCGCCCAAGGCCTTGACAGTTCCAGACAATCAGACTCATTGGCCCTTGTGTGGCTATAGGCCAGCCACCACCGCCTTGCCAGGAGAATTTGGAGAGACTACACTTGTATTAGGACGTTTCGGGTTCGCAAGAGTCACTTCTAGTTCTGCTTCAAGGGTTGATGATGTAGTGGAGAGTTGCTTAGAGGGTTGGGTCAGGTTTTCTTGGGTTGGTGGATTCTGGGTGGGGAGGGGCTCTCTGATCACAAGAGGTGTTTGATGTCTTCTAGCTTGCTTATTGAGGTTTAAAGAGGGCCTTGTAGGGGTAGGGTTGGATGGGGTTGATGTGCCAACATTAAATTGTACCTTAGCATCAAGAAAAGGTTGGATTTCCTGAACTGAGAAGGTAGCGAAAATAATGTCCCTCTCAGCATGAGAAAGCTTGGAGAAGGGGGTATTTGGTGGGGCTGAAATCAAGTAGGTTCTTTTAGAGTGTGGGATAGATATGTCTGGAGAGGGTGTGATAGTGGATTCAGGTTGTAAACGGGCTAGATCTATTGGGTCCTGTGTTAACGCTACTTGGTCGGGGTTATTAGTTTGTGATGGTGTTGCTGTTGGGCTTGAAGTCATTGACTTAACTAGGCTGGGTTTTCTCTTTTTGTAATTCTGCGAAGGAGGGAGCGGGCCAAATGGTGAATCTATAGAGGGGGATGGGCTTATTTGTGATGGGCTTTGAGATACCAAGGCCTGGTCTAGGGTATTTTGAGTAATGGGGAACACAAAGGAGATAGGCTAGGCTGCGATAGGAGTCGAAAAGTCAGTAGTTGATACAGGTATTTGGGGGGAAAGGTTAGCATTATCCTTTGTGTCAGGACTAGTACTCGATGGGGGTTGGTGCGGTTCATGGCTCGAGGTAGGGTTTGTAGAAGAGGCAGGTGCATCAGAAGGGGAGGGGTTGTCAAGGATATGACAGCTTTGCGAATTGGCTGCAATGTTGGCTATGGGAAGGGGTAAGGCTGGGGCCACATCATTCTCCTTGTATCGATTCCAGTAATCAGGGCCCTGGTTCTTGTGTCTCTATGGGAACATGTCACTCGTGGGAGTCTTGTCGCCGCCTAGGGTTCTGTACTTTAGGACATAGGATCCACATGTTTTCTTCCTCCACTGGCCAACCTCCGCCTTCATCCATGGCCCCCAGGTTCTGTGACTTCTATCAGCAATTTTGGTAGCCACATTGACACCCTCCAAACTGCAATGGGTGAGGACGCGGCCCAGCTTGCCACACATATAACACAAATATGGCAGGCGTTCATATTGGAGGGTCACCCAACCAGTGTTATCATCCTCTTTGATAACTTCAAAACCAACCTTCAGGGGGTCTAAGACTGCGATCTCTACTCTCATTCGGATGAACTCGGCCCATCTCATAACTTCCTCATCTTCTGGCTCAATATCCGACACCGAGAGGAACATTTGTCTTCCAATGATTTCAGCACTTCCCCTATTCATCTGACTCGAGGGAAGACCAAGAACATGAACCCAGAAAAAAGTCTTAGAGAAATCCACCTCTTCTAAGTGCTTGTCAGGTTGCCACTCCTTAAGCACAATATGTTTGTTGTGAACAGACCAAGGGCTTTCATCCAACACCCTCTACTTAGCTTCCTCAGAAGGGATGGAGAATAGGAAAAGATTTGGCTTCAGTTCCTTTAGCCCCAGTACATTTACCAGATTCCATGAGCGTTGCAAAGTGACCTTAACAATCGTGAAGTTAACGAGCCTATCTACAGTAATGTTGCCCAGGAGAACAGGCTGGTCACCCTCAGACGATGCCTTAGAGACTAGCTTGACTGGTTGCGAGGTCATGGCACAGAGAGAAACAACACCAACTTTGGAACCACGACCTAGAATGAGGGTTGAAGACCAAGAAGAAACAACCAAACAACAACAACAAGAAAGACACACAGAAACCATTGAAAAAACATAATAGCAAAGAAAAGACTCACTAAACAGTAAAACTATAGAAGACAAGAATGGAGGCAGTGAGGTAGACTACTAACAAACTAAACAGGATATAAGCATATAAGTCACCTATGGAAGAAAAAACAAGATACCCAAAATCAGGAATTAAAGAAATACTAGAGTTAGGGGGGGAAGATACCTAGGATAAGGACGGTAAATGAAAAGATAAAGATCATAAATGAAATGTAGGTGAAAGGATCCAGTAGTGGTAATAGAGACAAACACTTCCGTAATAGCAACGTTAAGGAAGAAGAATCATAATGCCACAGCTTCAAGTCTTTGAGAGTAACCTACATTCTAGAGAGAGGGTCTCTAACTAGAGAGAGGTGAGTAATCTCGTGTAATCGGTGCTAGACTATTGGTGAGGAAGAATCTTCTCATGTGATAATTTCACCTTTGCAATATTGATAATTCAAGATGTATGTTGATAAAAAATTATTGATGATTCAGGATCCGTGAAGTTTTGTACGGGTTAATTGTTACTAAAAACCAAAAAAAAAAAAAAGAAAAATCGCGAAGTAACGTCCATGGTTCTAATTATATTTTTTTGGTTACCGGCCTGTTTTTCTCTTACAAATTAGTTAGAATATAACATTATATAACAATATTAAAAAAAAAAGGATCAAAACGCCGGTAAATCTAATCTATTTATAAGTTAATAATCTAATACTCTTTTCGCCCAGTGTCACAGGCTAAACTTCACTGAGGTAAAACTGCGACGCCGACCAGAATCGGAGAAGAAGAACAATTTTTCTTTTTTTTTTTTAAAAAAAACACAGAGGAACACAAAGTGAGAAGTAATCATGGATTTTACTCCGCTCACAGAGGCTTTGGCCTCCAAATCCTACGAGAAGATCGCAGATATATCCGACAAGCTCATGCTCAAGGCACTCCCTTCTTTTTCCTTTATTATTATTTTTTTTTTTGTTTTGCTCCGGTAGTTGTTTAATTTCCCGGTGGTTGCTTCACTACGGCATCGTTATGTATCGTTTTGTTAAATCCCTAACAAAACCCTAATTTCACCGTCCCATCATCATGGCAGGTAGCGGCAGAGGGTGTTTCTTTCCAGGACGAGTGGCCCTACGCCATTCACCTTCTCGGCCATATCTACGCCAACGACATGTATGTGGCTTTGCTAGTGGTTTGTTTTCTTTTGTTTGCTTTAAAATTTGGTTCGGGGTCTTTAATTCTTAGTATTGGGTTTTGTTGTTGAGGGGTTTTGTTGTTTATTGTGTTATGATATTGCAGTAACAGCGCGCGGTTTCTCTGGAAATCGATACCCTCGTCGGTGAAGGAGAACCGGCCGGAATTGGCCGCGGTGTGGAAAATTGGGCAGAAGGTGTGGACGCGTGACTATGCCGGCGTCCACGAGGCTATTCGCGGATTCGATTGGAGCCAAGACATCCGTGCTTTTGTCGATGGGTTTGCAGGCAAGTAAAACCCATCAGTTTTAGCCGTTAATAATGTCATAGTATTGAGTTGATTAGGTGGAGAATTTGTATTATTTTGTAGAGGTATGCTTATTCCACTGGGTCTGTAGAGCAGGTTGTTGTGACTTTATTCCCTTGTTTAGTCCGGCTACTTCTTCTTACTCTATTGAAGGCTTTGACGAAATTTGAAACCTTTTCTAATTCTTGTATTGGATTGGTGGACAACCGTTGTGCAGAGGTTTATACCAGGAGGATGTTCCAGCTGTTGGTCTCTGCTTACTCAACAATAAGTGTTCAGGATACAGCCCTCTTTCTGGGGATGAGCGAGGATGATGCCAAAAATTGTAAGCTTGAATTTACGTATTGTTGTGTTCTTTTGATTAATATTCAGGATGAGATTAGTAGTTTTGAAATGAGTCGTAAATAGTTTTGTTTCTAACGACTATAGTTTAAGCATATCAATGCTGACAGCTCTTGTGCTTGAAGCTTGGGTTGCAAAGGGATGCGGTTAGGCATTGGTTTCAAATGGAAAAATTGATAGGTTGCTAGACATTAAGCCTCATAACCATTGAGAGACGATACCTTCAGAAGATATTTTTGGAATTTATATGATCCTTCTTCCTATGGGAGACCTTAAGAAACTCAAATTGATCTAGTCTTTCTGCCTATTGTAGACCTTGAGAAACTCAAATTGATCTAGTCTTTCTGCCTATTGTAGACCATGAGAAACTCAATCTCAGAAAATCCTTCATTCATAGGTTATCCAGTATGCAAAAATCAGTATCTCAGCCTAAAAGGATTAGGGGCGTCTCATGATAGCCCATTTTACTATAAAACTTGGAAATGTCCTCGAATTTCCCTCCACATGAGTTTTAAGTTAAGAGATCTCCCGATCTCTGGAATATGAATTACCTCTTGGAGCACCGCCACTGATAGCAACTAAAGCTTCTTCCCTAGTTAATTTATGGACAGAGTTGTTCTATGTTCTGTCAAATTTGTGCTTCCTGTGTTTAATCTTTTCCTGAACTTCCTTTGGCCATGTCCTGCTTTAGTTTCTGCTTGCTGAATTGCCAACTGGATGTATTGTTCACAGTAGTTACAGTTAGCTCGTCACATGGCTAATTACTTTTGTTGGTGGCATATGGGGCTTACCCCTTTTTTGGAGGCCACTCTTGTCCATTGCATCTCTGGATTCCTGAGGATCTGTGTCACAGTGTTACTTATGGATTTTTTGATATCACACGCAGATGCGGTACAACAAGGTTGGATTGTTGATCTTGCTTCCCAGATGTTAACTGTGAAGAAACAGCCTATCGTGACAGAGCAGAAGCTGGATGCCAGTAAACTACAGCGGTTGACGGAATATGTGTTCCAGTTAGAGCACTAATCTTATCGTAGAATGACAAACCTTCACTGCGAAACTCTTCTTGTTAGTTGAAAAGGGGCAAATGCTTTCAAGATGTTTGGAACTTGGTAGTGCAGCATGGAAGCTTTGGGGGATTGGTCTTTTTTTATGTTCTGGAACTTTCTATGAATGTTTTCTTTTGCTTGCATTTGTCGTGCACACCCTTGTTATAGTTCAAACATCGTGAATGATTTTCCAGTGAAAATTGAAATATGGGCTATTCACTTTGGGTGCGTTTCTGGATATCTGAAAGAAGAGGAATTCATCCTTGTTATTTTCTGCTCATATTGATTTGTAGTAGATACAAGCTTAAGATGCATAGGCACTACCACAATTTTGCAACAAATGGCTTAAGATGCACGCTTCAGTGTTTATGATTACGCAGCCTTTCTTGCTAAGCAAGCCCAAGTTTAAATTGGTATGGGTTTGGTTTGCGTTCCCATGTGTTACCCCACTCTTCCACATAGTTTCCCTTCACTTGGTCTAGTTTTGTGCTTCATTGCTGTCATTCGTTGCGTGGTAACCTATTATTAAGGGCTCATAAACTGTAAAACGCGTTATCTACTTTGCTTTCTTCGATATCCACAACATCTGTTGGATACACATACACAGGAAACTAGTTTTAATAGATTTACCTAATTCTGGTTCTGCGAATTAAACCCATCAAAGTAGGCAATTGAATTCAATTCGCAGAAATTTTCATCCAATTAAGTCTGAAATGTTATTACTATCAAAACGTTGAGCTGGGTTGTAATTCTAATTTTACTAGCTCCATCGAAAAGAATAACTTCCTAATCAGATCTCAGGTTCTCCAATGACTCTCCCCTCCGATCTCCATAGCGGTAAGGCATAATATTAACCAACCTGTTAAGATTTAGATAGATCAGTACCAACCCAGAATCCAATAAAACCTCATTCCTTTCGTGGATCCACAATTAAAATCCCGCATTGCGAGTTCAAGCTTGTATATCAAATCTCTCTTTATCCAAACTGAGATGCTTCACTTGATCATTCATCGACTACACGGCCAACTTCATCCATCCGCATCAAAATCAAGACAACGAAAGATAATTGAGATCGAGTATATAACTTAAGATCGAGTTTATGATAATTTACAAAACTGAGAGGGTCACAGATAAACAGGAAGGCAGAATAGAGATTATTCTGCAATCTACATATATCTATGCCACTACTATAATAATTTACAATTAAGTTGCAGAAGAAGAAGAAGAAGAAGTTCTATATGTACACAGGATATCCGCCCGCAAATCATAACAAAGCATGCATTGCTCTTCATTACCCCGAATTCCTCATCCTCTTACGACTCACGGAACCCACCACCGCCTTGCTCCTCCTGTAAATATCATCAATCTGTCTAAACCTTTTCGTCCTCCGCCTGGGATACCCATCATCATCTTCCTCTTCGAAAATCACTTCCGATATGGCAGTAGAAGAAGAAGAAGAAGGATCAATAACATCACTAGAGCCAGAGACTTCATCATCATCACCTTTGCTTTTCTTTCCCGCTTCGACTCTATCCTTTTCTTCTCCTTCTTTCTTCTTCCCCGGCGCTGTATCACTTGTTTTCTTGATCATCTCCTTCTTCTGCTGCTGCTGGTGGTGGTGGCGGCGATATTCGTCGCTGAGTTGCAGGAGCTGCCAAGCCATGTCGAGTTCCAACTCCGAGAAGCTCATGACCGTATTGTTCTTGGTTGTCTGGTCTTTGCGTGCAAACGAGAGTTTTGCCATTGTAAATAAATAAACACACACACAAGAAAAAGAGGGGATATAGGGTTAGCAATAAAAGAAAATGACGGGGGGAGGTGCGTATTTATATTGGACGAGACCAAGTAATAGCGTGTCTTGCGAGGAGAGAGGGGGGGATAGGAAAGTTTATCTTACAATTTGAGTCGGTTAGCAAAAAATAATAATTTAATAACATAATATATATTAGTTTAGTTTATTTCCTGGGTTCTGCTTTTGTCCTAATTCCGCCACCACGAGAAAGTAATAAAAATAACCCACTAAAATAGATCGTTTTATTTGTTTATTATTTGTTTTGAAGGCGGTTTATTTTTTTTAATCTTTTATTTTCAAGGCACACAAAGCAACGTCATAATTTTTACCAACTCAAATCCTGTGGCAGGACGGATTGCTTCAAGATTTCTTGTGGCTTGTACACGTGGCTTGTTTTACTTGGGCTTCTTCTGTTAGAGGCCCACCAGAAACGGGAAACAAGGTAGCCCAGATTAAAGCCCATTCAGTTAAGCAGATAATATTCATTGGAGAACTAAAATTCGTGCTTTTGTACAAAAATACCCTAACAGCAAGAAAAATCGTGCTAATAAATACAATAAGATCTTTTATTTTATGCTAAATAAATACAGTTAGATTCGGAATAAGAAACAGTACTTTGGATCCTAATATTAATTTTGCTCCCAATTTGAATTAGTAGAAAACCAAAAAATATAATTCCCACTATAGTTTTTTCTAAACAAAATTTGATGTTATATTGTGTGAAATTTAGCGGGGATGAAGCTTATCCAAGGCCACAAAGATATTATCTTCTTTTCTTTTACTTTTTCCTTTTTGCTTTTGAATAAAGGAGGTAAAAAAAAAAAATTCTTGAAGCGGGAATATCTCCCATATGGTATGGCTATGGCTATGGCTGGCTTCTCCATCGGTAGCTAGAGGTTTCTAGAATCTAGAGTCTAGATTGTACCACTAGGCAGTAATCAACCACGTCTTTCCCTTAACTCCTTGGAAAGGCGTAGTAGATATTTAGTGACAAAGCACAGAAACAAATGAATAAATAAATCAGCTTCTTACAGAGGGAAAACTGAAAAAGGTAATAAATCTCTGCTTTATGGGGAAGTTTTACGTCCACTTCAAGTTAACCAAAGCCTCTAAGCTTTCACTGAGTTGCTGGGGGGCTATTTAGAAATTAGAACTCGAGTCGTTCACCATTTCCTCCCTGTTTTTATGTGTTGCAACCTGAAAGATTTAACAAAAGCAAGTCCATATTTTTGAACTGTGTCTGTGTAATTAGACCAAACAATTAGATTTTGATCCCTACTTTTAAACGAGTTTCAGCCTACTAGGCCAATTATTAATCCTTGCTGGATCGGAAGGGTACCCTAGCTTTGAACATCAAACTAATTGATTAACATAGCTTAATATAATCAATATGAAGTTGATCCAAGTGTAAAGCGATTTACTTTTGCTTAAATGAGGTATCGGGTTTGAGTTCTCGTGTATGCTGAAAATCTTTAATGGGAGACTCACCTATCACACTCAAGTACAAAACCTAAGTCGAATCTGAATTAATCGGAAGCTCCGTGATGTAACCACGAAATAGGGGGTGCCTATTATTTCCGGTTATGCTTAATATAAAATTTTGGGTTAATCCCAATCTTCTAATTATAGGCAAAGAGATTACCTATTGAGCCATAAATTGTGCCATCTTGACACTAAGTTTTTCTTTTTCTTTTTTGATGCTACATCTTGACTAAGAGTTAGCCTTGCAAACTTGATAGTACCCAGCCCTTTCAATCCAATTGGTTTGATCTAATTAATACCACCAAAGATTTTGACACCGGAACATATATACCTCTAGTCAATTAATGGCCTTGTAAATAGAAATAAATTAAAAATTGACTTAAAATTTTTAAATATCATTAAATAAAGAAGGAGCAATTGCACGGTTCTCATGATTAATTAGAGAAGCACAACCATCATAAATCGACATAAATTAAACTAATTTCAATGCCTAGGCCTTTACACATGGGAAGGCATTGTATCCCTGTAAATATGATCAATGGACCTAAATCTCTTCCTTCTTCGCTTGAGACTTCCATTATCGTCTATTCTTTCCGTTCCCAAACCCAATCTAGTAATGTTTGAAGTTTTACAACTTTTCTTTCGTTGTTGTGCTCCATCTTCTTCCGGGCTGTTGTTAACGTTGCTTGTCTTGTTTTTACACTCTTCGCGGAGTTGCACCAGTAGCCATGCCAGGTCCAGTTCCAATTCTGACAAGTTCATAGCAATTGGCTTGGTCGTTTTCCTTTTGAAAGTGGAAGGATTAGGAAGCTTTGGCATTCTCCGACACAAAGAGAGGGAAAAGAATAAATAATTTAATTCTGTTTTTGTCACCTTGAGAGGAACAGAATCTCTGTTTTATCCAATAAATTATGGAAAGTAGAGAGAGCAGAGTGTGGGTTGTTACAAGGCAATTGCTTGTATTTATACCGAGTCATTACGAGTCCGATTCGGAGAAGGATTCCTAGTCCTGATAGGAGAGGAAAAGAAATACTTGCTGGACAAGTAGTCGCGACACGTGGCAAGCCCACGGACATCATCTCAAGTCCATTTTTCGCTGTGAACCTGGGCTCAACGATAAGGGGTTTGGGCAAATTTACAGGTATCTGAATGTCTCCCCCAAGCAGGCTTGACAATGATAATACAGAGGGGACCCAGTAGTGGTGTAAGTTATTTGACCTTATTGGGCTAACACCCTTCGAAATTTTTGAACTGTGGGCTGAAGATTGCTCGGCTCACACTCGCTTAGCCATTAGCCATTGGTACGAGTCTTTGGACAGACCCAAAAAGTAAAAAAAGGCCCATAAATTTTTGTCACGAGCATAAGCTTTTCCCCCTAAGATTTCTTCTTAATTTTTTTTCTTGTCTTTCCAGATCTTTGTTCTGACTATTCTGAATTTGATCCGCACTTGGTTATGATTGATGAGTCTTTTAATAAGAATTCTTTTACATGTACGAAAATTCGAATCCGAAACTTCGTTCTAAATTGTTTACCACTTGGACCAACCAAGTAAAGATAATATTTTTTTAACATAAAAAAATTATAATGTCAAGAAAATACAATCTAACAAGTGACAAGTCGGTGGTGGTAGCAGTGCTAAGCGCTCGTAGCTTACCTATCTCTAGAACCTGGATTCCATCGGCGGGGCTTTTGATCAAGCCCCAAAATTGTGATGTGTCGGAATAGGGCATTACACAAAACGATCGTGGTGACCCAAAAATTATCCATCTCTTTAATTTTACGTCTAAACATTTTATGGTAGTTAATTTTTCAATTCTTTCTTCTCTTGCAACTTCTTTTCAGTGCAAGTACGCAACCAGTAATGAAAGAACTTCTCAGTTCTTTCCTTACATGAATATAATCATATATGTATCCCAAGTCAGCCTACTAGCTAGCTAGACGTGGTGCGGCCTACGAATAAAGATGAATAATTTGCCTGGGTTTTGAATTTTTGACTTCTTTCGTCGCTCTTATCAATCCTTCATTAGTCTTCCCACCTTCCATCTTTATGGTTTTAACGACTATAGGGGAGACATTTCCGGATCACTGCAAATATGACATTTGGATTCATCTTGTTTCAACAATTTACACTGCATAAATTTAGTTTGGTAGATATTTTAAATTCATTTTTTCGAAAATTTTTTAAAAAATCATATTTTTAAAAATTAACTGGGGTTATTAATAAAAATGATGTAATTTTAGCCAATCGATATTTATTTTATTATACTTCATTTTTATCCGATTCTACTGTAAATTTTTAATTTTTTTTTATGTTGTTATGTTAATGTCACGCAGGAGATGTGCTAGTGACAGGAAAAGAAAGAGTCCACCGAGTCTTGTGTGCTTGTTATGACTGGGAATAGGATATAGCAATGTCGTGGAAAACGCTAAAAAAGAGACCTTGGAAAAGTCAGCACTTTCAAGTAAACTCTGTTGACGTGGTATACACATCTTAGTTTGGTTCGCCTCCTACCAGGGAAATTTCAACTTGGAAAAAGAGGTATTCTTCTTGTCCGGACTAACTCCACGAAATTTCCAAGCTTCACATGTGGATGAGCCGGATCGAGTTTGATTATGGTACAAGGTTGACTTGGTTTTTATTACTGTAATAAAACTAATTTTGGGTCTTAAGTATGTATCAGCTTAAACCTTTTCTTTTTTTGGTTAAAATAGTCACCAAACACGGATGAACAGCGAACCCCTACAGGCTTCAGGTTTCACCTGGTTGAATCGGAAAAAAAAAAAAAAACGAACACACAAATTATGGTTAGACCTGTCCAAATTTGCAGGATGTTAGAGTATAAGACAAAATGATCACTTGAAAGTTTCCCAAAAAAAAAATATGCCAAGTACGTTGTTCATGCTTGATCGAAAGTTCGAAGTCGTATTGTTTCCTTTGATCTTGAGCGGACTCGATGCATTAAATTTTGCTTGAATGTTAATGACCGAAGTTAAATGATTATTAAACTTTGGTTAGGCCTTGGAGACTAGTAACTATAGTATCACCAAGCTAAAGTTTAATAAGATCAAATAAAACTTGAGATTGATGGTTGAGTGTATTTGGAAATTCAGTTTAAAAAAAAAAGAGTAAAATTCCTAACTTAAATTCAATGCATTCTCCCATAGCAAGGAATTGGTGTGATGTGACTTCACTGGGAGAGTTACAATTTTCCGTTAATAAAAAAATAGCAGTACTTTATATGCTACGTGCATGATTCTCTGCCTATAAAAACTAAACAAACTGAGATAATCTTCACCAAAAGAGCCCGAAGTACACTAATTGTTGAAAACAGAAAACGAAGCAAACTTCTTTGCTGCCAAGAAAATGGCCACGATGGAAAGTATACGGCCAGCACTAGTAGGTGGTGGTATTGGGATAGAAAAATTCCTGGAAGGAAAGAATTATTTCATTACTGGTTCCACTGGATTCTTGGGAAAAGGTATGTGCATATATATTCACCTTCTTGAAGGTTTTTGAAAATTTGTTGTGTGACTGAAATGGACAGCTCTTACGTACTTCCATCTTCCTTTTGCTTGCTTTAGTCCTGATCGAGAAGATGCTGCGGGCAGCTCCCAATGTGGGGAAGCTTTATGTCTTGATCAAGGCAACGGACAATGCAGCTGCAATGAATAGATTGAAAAACGAGGTACTTTCATCACCATTGAATATGCAATGTGCATCTCTGTGGCTTATTGGAGGATACTGCAGACGATGACACTTTACGTTAATTACCTTTTGTCAGATAATAGAAGAAGATCTGTTCAGGTGCCTCAGAGAGATTCATGGGAAGAATTACTATGCCTTCATGATGAGCAAGTTAGTTCCAGTTCTTGGTAATGTTGCTGAAGATAATTTGGGGATGGATTCTGACACCATTTCCCAACTTGCAGAAGTAATAGATGTGATCCTGAACTCGGCAGCTTGTACAACCTTTGATGGAAGGTTATAATTCCTGGCTAACCATATGACCAATATATCTGATGGCATTTTAGTTTTGTTCCCTTTTTACTAATCAAAGTGAGTGTGATGGACATGTAGGTATGATGTTTCTATTAACACGAACACGAAAGGACCAGTTCGCGCTTTAAGTTTCGCGAGGAAGTGCAAGAAGCTCTGTCTTTACATGCAAGTGTCAACAGGTACCTATAATGAGCACCTAAAATGATAAAAAACGAAGATCATACGTACGATGATGTCGTTTGAGATTAAATCACAAAGTTAATCATCATCTTTTTGTACGCAGCATATGTTGCTGGGCAGGCAGAGGGAATAAGCTATGAGAAAGTTTTGAAAATGGGAGAAACCTCTCCAATAAGCTCTGTTCCTTTGGTTGATGTGGATGCTGAAATGAAGTTGGTTGCCGAATTGGACAAATCTATTCAGGATGAGAAGGAAAAAGCTATCAAGATGAGAGATTTAGGAATGCAGAGGTACTTCTTTTTGCTTAATATTCATTAGCTCAACAACCAGAAACGATGTTCCTCATGATCACAAATTGGATACTGATGTATTATTAACACATGTCAGGGCACAAATGCATGGGTGGCGAAACACTTATGAATTCTCTAAAGCCATGGGTGAGATGCAAATAAACAGAATGAGAGGGAATATACCTGCTGTCATCATTCGTCCAAGCATAGTAGAGAGTACCTATAGTGAGCCATTCCCAGGATGGATAATGGGAAACAGGTGATTTTCATTTTATTTTTGTTCTTCACACAAACTTCAAACTTTTGGAAATTATTTGTGTTTAAACCAAAGTTTTGATTGTTTTCTGATCACAGGATGGTCGACCCAGTCATTCTATCTTATGGACAAGGTCACTTGCCAGGTTTTGTTGGTGACGCCAACACAATCATGGACCTTGTAAGTAGCTAACTAGCCATATTATTACTTCTTTAGGTACATTAGAATAAAAGGATATGTATGATTATGTGTTTTTGGACAAATTAATAACGAGATTGATTCTTGTATTTGTGCAGGTTCCAGCGGATTTGGTTGTGAATGCCATCTTAGCAGCTATGGCAAAGCATGGGCTTACTGCAAGATCAGAGTTACATGTTTATAATGTCACATCATCTGTTGTAAACCCACTTCATCTAGCTGATTTATGGGAACATACCATTGTCCAATTCACTTCCTCGCCGCTGTTGGACCCTAAAGGAAATAAAGTTGTTGTCAATACTCGACCAGAATTGTTCACTGAACTGCAGAGCTTTTCAAGTTATCTAAGAGAAAAAATATTTGGCAAGAATGGATTGCAAGAGAAGTTATCGGCGCTAGATACCAAGCCGCACAGTCAGATTCAAAGGGAATGCAATAAGATCTTGATGCGATGGAACTATATCGCTCAACTATATAGGGACTACCTCTGTATCAAACTGCGGTAAGGTCTAATACCACATTTTTTTTATATATATGAATATGCATCTCCTATTTGATTTTCAAGGCGTGATTTAGTAATTAACTATGGGATTTTTCTCGCAGGTTTGATAATGGAAACACCATGAAATTGATGGAAGATATGTCATCAGAAGAGATGAATAAATTTGGACTGGATTTAGGGAACATAAACTGGATGAACTACCTTGTGGATATTCATATTCCAGGTCTCAGAAAACATGTTTTGAAGGAACCAATGTCCAGCCCTCACCTGGTTTCAAGAATTTAATTGCAAGTTGATATCAAAGTTCTCCTGTTTGCCTCTTTTTTTTTTTTTTTTAGAATGGAAGACAAATTCGATTTATGTAGAAACTATAATGTTTGCTATATCAGAGCATGCAATTGATAAAACAGAGTATAGAAAGTTTATCTAAGAGTATATCTTCATTTGGGCAATTGTTTGCAAGTTCCACTCCGTTTAATATGGACAAAGGACACTGAGCGCATCTCCCTTATGGATAGTTGCACGTCATTTAGTACACAGTCCAGAGACAGGTAGCCCTAGTAGCACACAAACTACTAGCTTACCAATGCAGAAGCTCTAGCTGTTTTCTACAAACCTCTTGGATAGGAATGCCAATGCCTCACCATTAATATTTATTCTCCCATTCTATTCTTATACAGTGACCATTCTCGGTCACTTTAAACACTACCATTATGTGACGTGCTTACCAGTTGAACAACTATACTTTCCCCCATAGAGCAGGAAGCACATCCAAATAAAGAAGGCGCACCGCATGCCTTTTGGGCTTCATATCAACCCACGAAAAGGTTCTAAAGCCCAAGATGGGTGTGCATTTGCAACCAACGAAACAAAGTTAATGTTTGGGCTTAGGATTAGTAGTATCCAAATTCAGGTTCCAGTATCTCTGCTCCGAGGCCCAATGGAAAATACGAGAATACCCATCTCGTCTTAAGTCTTAACTCGTTAATGGTACTATGGTTATTAAAATGGGACTGTTTAATGGACGGACGAAGGCAGTACTTCATAATAACCAGAGTTCAATTATTTACACTAAGTTTTATTTTAAAATAATAATATAAATTTGTAACAGTTTTATTAGATAAGTTCACAAACCCAACATCTTGGTAAAATGAGTAGTACAATGGCATTGGTATTGGTATTGGTCTTGGTCTTGGCAGCTTTGTACCAAGAAACTCGATCCTGATTTGATCCAGGGCACTGTGGGGTGGGGTGGGGTAGGGTAGGGTTTGGATAAATTTAGATTGTAATAAAAGAAAGTGTATAGTAAAGATTTAGATTGTAATAAAAGAAAGTGTATAGTAAAGATTCCTAATTCACTGCACAAACAAGCCATCCAATGTGGACCTCATGCTTAAAAAACTGTGGTAATCGGTGTAGACATGTAGTTTGGTGAAATCTGTGTGGATAAAAAGGCGAACGTACGTGCAGGGTAATTGAATTTAGTTGGTTCAATCGGCCATAATCTTCTTCATTTTATAAGCCTTCAGCCTCCTCATAAATGAAGGGCATTGCTCCTGCCTCATTATCAAACTCTCTTTTACCTCCAAATTTCAAGGGCAGCAAAGTTTGGTTGCTGTTTTTAAGTTCTTTCTTCTCTTTCAGGGTTGAACCAGGTCAAGGCCTCATGATCTTTGCCAGTCTTGACTTATACCTTCTTTCCAGTGATCCAGTGTAACCAGTAATGAAAGAAATGAAGCAGTTGTTTCCTTCCAGCAACATATCTACCCCACCATATATACAAGTAGTGAATTTGATCAGCGAAGCGAATATGGAGTAGAAAAATTTACACCTCGACGAAAAGGTAGGTTTGTTACGTTGAATATATGTAATATTTCAAAAGAAATATTTCCTATTAATTGGTTTGTAGATTTTATAACTCCTAATATAATTGCATGATAACAGTTTACCGTTGGCTATTAAGAATGGGACTTACAAAGAATTAATTTTAGAAATTAAACTTAGCCTAACAATTCTGAGCCTTGAGCTGAATTGTGTTTTCCCTAGCTTATAAATAGAGCTTTTTTACCTCATTGTTTTATACACAATACATAAAGCTTTCTTTGCTCTCTGTGTTTAATTCTATCTACTATTGGGTTTTCTCATTGTCCTTTTTGGTAATTTCTGCTCTCCTACCCCCAAAGAACTTTGCCAATAAGCCTATAGTCCTCCAATTTGTTCAACGATATTGAACACGCACTATGAATAATTTGCCTAGTTTTGAATTTTAGTCTTGTCTTCTTCTTTCGGCTGTCAATCCTCATTAATTTTTGTTTTTTAGTCCTACCTGACCCACAAAAACTGCAAATCTTTGAAGTCCATTGGTCCTTTTGTTTTGTTTTAATTTTAGAACGTATGATGTCTATTAAATGATCAATCTGAGACCTCGGAAATATATGTGATGTCTTGGTCAATTCTCCATGATACTAGGTACTATTTGGTAGTCTGAAATCATTTATTCCTTCAATGTACATGACGTATATAGATTATTCTTCGCTACTCCAGTGTAGAGGTGGTAAAATGGGTTGGGTACCCAATGGGTTACCCATTTAACCCATGGATAAATGAGTAATGGGTATAAATGAGTCAGTACAATTTTATATGGGTTTAATTGGATAATTTATCCATTTAACCCATAAAATAGTGGGTTTATATGGGTTGGGTAATGGATATCCATGAACCCATATATTAGTAATCTAATTCAATTATCCACGTGGGCCCAGATGGGCCCAACCCATTTGGGCCTAATTGGGCATATTGGGCCCATCCCGAACCAACCAATATGTGCCCGATTTTGCTCGAGTGGGCCTATTTGGGCCCGTCCCGGCCCGCCCTATATGGGCCTAGTTGGGCCAAATGTGGGCCTAGTTGGGCCCAACATAGTCCAAACCATACAGACCTAGTTGGGCTCATATGGGCCAATTTAAACCAGACCGAGCACATCTCGTTCGCGCCTAGTTAGGCTCGTATTGGCTATGCCGGGTTAATAACTAGGTCGGATTAATATTCATAAAGTTAAAAAATTTATGATACAAATTTTAAAAATATATATTAAGTCTTAATATTATATGAGTAAATAGTTACACCCACATTAAATGGGTCTAAATGGATAAATAGGTAACCCACATTAAATGGGTTTAAATGGATTTGGGTATCCATTTAAATTTTTTAATGGGTCATAAATAGATAAATGGGTATAAATGGGTATGACCCATTATGACCCAACCCATGGATACCTATGGACACCCATTTTGCCACCCCTACTCCTGTGGAAAAATCTCAACAAACAGACAGGAATTAACATGGGATAGAAAGTAAATTTTCATGTGATAAAGAGTAGAATTACTAACTTACATCGATGCATCGTCCATAAGCTTGTTAAGTTATATATATATATTATCATCGTATCACTAAAACCATCTCCGCTGGTTAATCCACAGCCAACCATTCTTGAATTGTTTACAATTCAACTGCACTTGTAGAATGACAATTATCCCTTGAATAAAAAACAGCAGTACTTTATTTACTACGTACATTCATGGTTCTCGATCGGCCTATAGAAACTAAAGAAGCAGATAGAGAAAGCTATAGGCGTCTTCCCCAAAAGAACCCGAAGTACACTAATTCTTAAAAACAGAAAACGAAGCAAAAGTACTCGGTGCAAAGACAATGGCCATGAAGGAAAGAATAACAGCAGAACTAGCAAGTGGTGTTACTGGGATAGAAAAGTTCATGGAAGGAAAGAATTATTTCATTACTGGTGGCACTAGATTCTTGGGAAGAGGTATGTATATAGGGTTTATGTATATTTGTTATGTGACTGAACTGTATACTTTCATGTTCTTAATTTCGCTTTAGTCCTGATAGAGAATGGTATGTGGAGAAGCATTCACGTCATGATCAAGGCAAAGCACAAGGCAGCTGCAATGGGTAGATTGAAAACAGAGGTACTTTGATAATCACCATTGAATATGAACTGTGGTCAGGGGTCAAACTCATTCTCTTGTTACCACCCACCCATTATATCTGAATCTTAGTCAGTCTAGAAATAGCAAATGTCAAACGAATAACCTCTCCAAGGAAAGTTGATAAATGACACTTCACACTACTTTTTCTCAGATAATATATGAAGATCTGTTCAGGCGCCTCGGGGAATCTAAGGAAAAATTACTCTGCCTTCATGATACATGGTAAATATTGGCATTCGGTAGTTACTATGAGATCGTGTTTCCTTCACTTGGATCTGGAGTTGCAGTTTACCATGTTCATTGGTTTTACAACTTACAAGACCAAAATTTCTTGCAGTTGTTGATAGCTGAATGTTTCTAACGATGTAATTGCCCTCCTACAGGTTGTTTCCCCTGCACGAATCTTTTTGAATTGCTTGTGACAGAGGAGACCTAACCTTTCCCCCAGTTGGTCAGTTCCTTCTTCTAACAGGTCAGATAATTACTTCAAATCTTTTTTTTTTTTTTTGATGAAATAATTACTTCAAATCTTTACCCATGGACACGTACATATCAATATAGCTGGGGTAAACAAGTATTGATTACTCACCTGAACCCGACCATGTCGCTTATAATCATATCGATTTCAGGTACTTATATAACTACTTGTACATATTTAATCTAATAGGTACAAAATCAATTTTTCTCATACACTAATTAGAAAGTTATGAATTGTAAAATCATAATATAATAATATTTTAATGCATCTATAAAAAAAATTGTTAAAAAATTTTAGTACTTTGATTTTAATACTAAATAAGTGATGAATTAAATGAATAAAATATATAATCATAATTTTGTATATATTGGGTTGGAGTTAACATTGACCCGACATGCTTATTTTTCCATCGAGTCAACCCATTCAGTTTGAAAATCTCTAAATTTTACCTACTAATTTCGTATCAGGTTTGTGTTAGATTATTGTAACATAACTCGTTTTGCCTGGTCTAGCATACGCTGGCTTTGAACATCAAGCTTGATTAAGATAAATTAATATAAAGTGTGGGTTAACCCAATTATTCTTATTCTTAGACACAAAGGTTAACTATTGAGCCATAAATCATGCCACCTTGACACAAAGTGAGTCTTGCAATTGGTTCCTAGCCCGTTCAATTGGTTTGATCTATAATACCACCAACGATTTGGTCACCGCAAGACATCTGTGTCGGCTGTAGCCAAAACTTGTAAATACAAGTAAATTAACAACTAACTTAAACCTTTTTGATCAATATCATGAAATATACAAGCAAAAAGTGCACTTCATTGGAGGAGCAAAACCATTATAAGTTAACACATAATAGACTAATTACAATGCCTAATTAGGCCTTTAAACACGGGGAAGGCTCTGTATCTCTGTAGATACGATCAATGGACCTAAACCTCTTTCTTCTTCGCTTGAGATTTCTATCGCCCTCTTTTCTTTCCCTTCCCAAACCCAACCCAGTAATAATGTCGGAAGAAACCG
This sequence comes from Turnera subulata, assembly GCA_028386065.3. Lineage (NCBI taxonomy): Eukaryota > Viridiplantae > Streptophyta > Magnoliopsida > Malpighiales > Passifloraceae > Turnera > Turnera subulata. The sequence continues at coordinate 77,515 of JAKUCV010002995.1, forward strand.
CTGTGTTACAACTTCTCTTTCGTTCTGCTCCATCTTCTTTCGAGCTGCAAATGTTGCTTGTCTTGTTTCTACAACCTTCGCGAAGTTGTACCAATACACAAGCCACATCCAGTTCCAATTCTGAGAAGCTCATAGCTATAGCCTTGGTTCTTTTCCTTTTGAATGTGGAAGGAAGTTTTGCCATTCTCCGACAAAAAGAGAGGAAAACAAGATAATTTAATCCCGTAATTGTCACCTTGACAGGAACAGAATCTTTGTTTGATCCTATAAATTAAGGAAACCTGAGTTTGGTTTGTTACAAGGCAATTGAGTCTATTTATACGGAGACAAGAATGATTCGGTAGTAATTATTACTAATCCTATTGGGAGAAGGATTCCTAGTCCTATTTACTAATCCTATTCGGAGATGGATTCCTTTTAGGAGAGGAGAAAATACTTGCTGGACAAGTAGGCCGCCACGTGTCAGTACTCTTTTTTTTTTTTTTCCAGTTTTCTACCCAGATGAACAAGAAAGCCCACGCACATAATGTCAAGTCCATTTTCGCTGTGAAACTGGACTCAAGTAACGTTGAGGGTCCAACTTGGACAAATGATAATAGAGAGGGGACCCAATGGAGGTGTACGTTATTGGACCTTTAATGGGCTATTACTCTTGAAATTTTGTCGTTGAAAGCACTATTGAACCTTGGGCTGATTGCACTCTTTAGCCCACACTCGTCTAGCCCTTACCCACCAGTCTTAGGACAGAACCAACGGGGAAAAGAAAAAAGAAAAAAGGAGTAATTTTTTTTCACGTGCCTAAACTTTTCACTCTTTCTTTTTTGGTCTGAAACCGGGAGGTATATTAAAGAATGTACTTGAGCTGACAACATGTTTAGGAGTCGGTAGCTCAAATCGACTCCTATTCATTACAAGCCATCAGACTGATACAAGACTTATGAAGCATAACAAGTATGAAAAACTCGAATACACCGGACATAGAAATCTAGAAAAACAATAAGGTAAATAACTTATCTAGAAATAATATGAAATCATCGACTCATGGCCGAGGGTGATCTTGGTTAGGAAGGAGTATCCACATGTCGTTCTGTTCCGGATCCAGACCGGAGTGCATTGGGTGAGATTATCATTCGATGGCAGTCTTCTGAGAGCACCACTGCCGTGTGGTTGTGGGATCTATGGTGACGAGGTTAGGTGGGGGGGTTGAAATTGGTGGAGATGATAGGATAGCTGGTAGAGGGAGGGAGCCCAGAAGGGCCGGATCCTGGGGTATCAAATGTAGCGGGGATGGTTGGGACATTAGATACATCTTTAAGGGTTTGGCGTCGAGGGTTATCCCTAGCTGTAAGTTTTGGAATTTTTAAAGGCTGGGTTTTTTTGATGGGTTGCTTTTGGGGTCTCGTAGGCTGTTTGGTAGGTGGCTTCCTAACCGGTCCATCCCGAATAAAGTCTTGCAGAGTAGGTAGTGCAGGAGTTGTACCTGATGGATTTTGGACCTCAATTGTAGTTGTAGGTTGTGAGGGTGGACTGGTGGTGGACATGTTTATTGGCGGGGCCTCGGACATCGTCGTTGTAGTGTGGGGAGAGGCAACATGGGCAGATCGACGGGTCGGCATGAGGTCTTCCTGAGGAGAGTTGCTGAGGATGTGGAACCGATTTTGTAGGCTGCTGGAGGTCGGGAATGGCGAGGGCACTTCTGGGCGGGCCGGTTGCCGCTGGGATGGGCGTCTGGAGCATTTTGGAACATTCATCCAGGCGCCCCTCCCATTGTGCGACCTGGCGGCCGAAGTCTCAACATCCAAAGGAGTTGTTGTAGACGTGCCTGTGGTAGGGATTGGGCTATGAGCAGCTTTCGGACAAGCTGAGATACTGTGACCTGGTGTTCCACAGATAAAACAAATATCAGGCAAGCCCTCATAACCGACCTTTAGGGGTTCTCCATCCAGGTATACTTCTCCTTTCAGAGGTTTTGTCAAATCAAGGCACACAACAACTCTAGCAAATTTGGCTCGACTAGGGTTAGAAGTATTACCGTCAAGCTTGACTGTTCGTCCCACCATGTTGCCAAGTTGACGCAGAATTCGGGAGTGGTATCGGTTTGTTGGGAAGTCTGGAAATTGGATCCACGTCACTATAGAGTCAATTGTGCCGGTAGATGCTCAGAAGTTCGGAGACCAGGGTTGCACACTAAGGACACTGCCATAGATGCTCTAAGGTCCGTCAGTCAAGGCATGAACATAGTCCTCCGATGCCCAGAACCGCACCAAGTAAAAATTATTCTCAAGATCGATGATCTTGAAAGGACCCGTTGGCTTCCAAATGAGTTGTAGTTGTGCATGCAGAGCTTTGAACCCGATGTATCGCCCGTATAGTTTGATCACCACCGCATTTTCCCATTGTTTGTTCAGCCGGGCTTTGAAAGGATCTGATAAAATCAGGTTGTCGATTCCATCGGTCTGAACAACCGTCAGGTCACCTTCCTCATACTCGGCCTCTCCTTCTAGTTCCCATGGGTCGGACTGGTACAATGGGTTAGAACCGGCAAACAGAGTATCCCGATAACTGGGTCGGGCATCCTCCATGGTTTCGTCTGATCCTGTAGATGGTATTGACTCTGGGTTGGGTTGGTTTGGTTCGACCGGTTTGGTTGAACTTGAGACTAGCCCGGTTTGAACCAGTCGTTTCCTTCAAGGGAGCCCCATGGACGAAGATATGGTGACGGGGCTGGGCTGCTCGAGCGACTGGTGAGGGAGTTGTGTTGTCCCTGTGAGGTCAGGCAACCCGTCAGCAGTCGGTGGAGACGCTGCCGCCGACGGTGGGAGCGGCAGATCGCGCTGCTCATGAGGTCGGGGTTGGCTTCCACCAACTTCACATTCAAGGGGGAGAGCAAAAAGGGGGGACAGGCCTCTTGCTGGTGGGGCGAGTTCGATCGGAGTCGGCCAGAGGAGGGAGGAGCGCCGACGACTCTTTCTCGTGAGCGGGAGCGAGTCCGCTGGATGGGGCTGCCTGCTAGGTCTCGCTGCCGGACCTTGCGGGTGGCTCTGCCCACAACTGACTCCTCCTCGTCGGGGCATGTTGGCAAGGTCATGGCAGCAAGAAGAGTTTGCAGAGCCACCGCACGCGCGCGAGGAGAGGAGGCGCGTGGGTCGTGAGTCTATGTGGGTAGGTGACAAGGTGAGAGCGTCTGTGTTTTCTTTTTTTTTTTTTTCACGGGAGCTCTTAATAAGTTTACTTTTCACTCTTTCTTTTTTGATAGCCTTAAACTTTCCCTTTTAAGATTTCAAGTAAGTAACATAATAGATGTCAAATATAATGAAAGCAATACAATCACACAACAACACCAGGCTTGCTGTAGCGCTCCTGCCCGACAATTTGAAAAAAAATATATTATTACAATAAAATTAAAACCTATTATTATACTGACCCTGTAAAATTAAAAAAACGAATTCTGCCAACGTAATTGTAAAGAAAAAAAATTCTAATTAAGGGATTTTTGAGCAAATAGTGATAATGGATAAATCAGTCGTCTTTCATTGACTTGGGGAGTGATGGTGGTCGTTGTGGGAGTTGAGGGAGTTTTCTTCCACCAAAATATTGCAAAGAAAAAAAAACACTCTAATTTAGGGGAATTGGGGATTTTAATTGGGATGAATCAGTCGTCTTTCCTTGACATGGACTGTGCTTTCCCGTTGACAATTTAAGACTTTAGCACAGGAATTTTCAAAAGGGGAAAATTCAGAATCCTCAACAAAAAAAAAAAAAGAGAGAGAAAGAGAGAGACAATCCAGGAAGGAGCAAGTGGAAAAACTCTACATCTCCACGAAAAGGTTTCAATGTTGAAAACGTACAGGCAATAATTTGCCTACCTCTGAATGCTAGTAAGTGTTGACTTTGACTTCTTCCTGTGGCTGTCAATCCTCATTAATCTCCCTGCAAGATGTCAAGTACTGTTGCCAGTCCAAAATCAATATGACATAGATTAGAGACTAGTCTTCCGTGTACTCTCGTGCTTTGTGTTTTGTACCAATAACGTGTGGTTGCATTCGAAAAGTGAAGTATTCTCGTGGAAATGTCTCAAAAAAGAGAATGGAGTTGACTTGCGTGATAAAAGGAATTAGTACGCCAAAATAAAAAGTCTTTAAAACAATTAACTTTAAATCTATTAAATTTGATGTAGTGGATATACAACTCTGTTTTGCTTTATCAATGTGGGGTTGGCCCTGAGTGGTAAGTCATTTGATTCCGTCTGAGCGAGGTCTCGGATTTGAGTCTTTGTTTATACAGAAAATCTCTTTTAAGAGACTCACTCACTATAATCAGTTAAGCTACCCGAGCTGGATCCGAAATAGTTGCGGCAAAACTCCAGATATCCAACGAAAAAACAAAAATACAACTTAGTTTGGCTGTACAAAAATTTCAACCAGAAAAAAGAGATATTTTTCTTGTGGGACTCACTCAAATTTTGAAATTTCCAAGTCTCGCATGGGGATGAGCCGTTAAACACTGCCACATCGGAGCTCGACAATGGATAAGGTTCACTTGGTTACATTTATTAACGCAATGCCAAGTTCGCTTCTTCCCCGACAGGGACGTGCTCTGGCCCTGGGGCTTACATTTTAACACATCCGGTTAATAAGGCTAATCACCTCTCTTTTATTTGTTAGAAAGCATCACTTCCATATTCATAAACAAACGTACATATTAGTGATTTACCTAAACATAGGTTGAACAGATAGCCAAAAGCGAAAGGTGGTGTATAAGTTCTATAGGTGGAACAGATTGCCTGCAAGGAATTAAGCAACCTTTTGCAAGCAAAGCTGCTACCCAATCCACCATCTTGTTGGCTAATCTTTTAACATGCATTAGTTTATAAAAGCAAAACATAATCGTTAAGGCATCAATATCAATACACACCAGACTTCATGCTCTTTTGTACGTATCCAAAGTCATCTCTGTGATTGCTTAGAGATGATCCACAGTCCACGGTCAAAATGAATTAGAGATAATTCAAAGTCAAATGTAACCCACCTCTTAGGGGATGTATAACCCATATTTGTCTCTCTAAAAGGAAAAAGAAAGAAAGTAATGCCAAGTTGGAGCTCGAGTTTTCTCAAGTATAATGCTAATTTTAGAGCCTCACGTATTTGAATCTTCGTATCTCTTTTCTTGTTAACTTAAAAAGTATATAAAATCATGTTAGAGTATAAAACCAAATGGTGACTTAATTAACAACAGTTTTAGTAAAAAAGATGATTTAATCCCTTGTCAGTTTTATTAACAACGATGCCAAATTTGTTCATCCTGGCGAACTTCAATATATAAACTCGAGGTTATATTGTTACTTTTTTTGGTTTCCCATCCGGTTTCCGAAGCTTTGCTCCGACTAATCCGGTCGACCCGCGTCGCGCACCTGGGTATGGTGGGTGAGTCTCCCAATGGGGATTTTCGAGATTATATTGTTACTTTGATCTTGAACGGACTCCATGCATTAAATGTAGCTTGAATGTTAAGGAACTAAATTAAATAACTATTAGACTTTGGTTAGGCTTAGGAGACCAGTAACTATAGTATCACCAAGCTCAAGCTCAATAAGATCAAATGAAACTTGAGATTGCTTATTCAGTGCATTTGGAAAGTTAAGAAAAAAAAAAGAGCGTGAAAAATTCCTAACTTAAATTCAATGCATCCCAATAGCAGAGGTCGGCGTGATGTGACTTAACTGGAGAGTGACAATTTTGCGTTAATAAAAAATAGCAGTACTTTATATGCTACGTTCATGATTCTCGGCCTATAAAAACTAAACAAAACAGAGATAATCTTCACCAAAAGAGCCCGAAGTAACACTAATTGTAGAACAGAAAACAAAGCAAAATTCTTCGGTGCCAAGAAAATGGCCATGATGGAAAGTATGTCTGCAGCACTAGTCAGTAGTGGTATTGGGATAGAAAAGTTCCTGGAAGGAAAGAATTATTTCATTACTGGTTCCACTGGATTCTTGGGAAAAGGTATGTATATATGCACCTTCTTGAAGGTTTCTGAAAATTTGTTATGTGACTGAACTTGACAGGTCTTATACTTCCATATGTTTCTTTTGGTTGTTTTAGTCCTGATCGAGAAGATGCTGCGGGCAGCTCCCAATGTGGGGAAGCTTTATGTCTTGATCAAGGCAAAGGACAATGCAGCTGCAATGGATAGATTGAAAAACGAGGTACTTTGATCACCACTGAATATGCAATGTGCATCTCTGTGGCTTATTGGCTACATATGTTTCATGTTTTGGAGGATACTGCAGAAGATGACAGTTTACGTTTACTTACTTTTTGTCAGATAATAGAAGAAGATCTGTTCAGATGCCTCAGAGAAATTCATGGGAAGAATTACTATGCCTTCATGATGAGCAAGTTGGTTCCAGTACTTGGCAATGTTGCTGAAGATAATCTGGGGATGGATTCTGACACCATTTCCCAACTTGCAGAAGTAATTGATGTGATCCTAAACTCGGCAGCTTTTACAACCTTTGATGGAAGGTTATAATTCCTGCCTTACCATAACCATATATACATATGACAAATATGATGACATTTTAGTTTAGTTCCTTCTTTACTAATCAAAGTGAGAGTGATGGACTTGTAGGTATGATGTCTGTCTTAATACGAACACAAAAGGACCAGTTCGAGCTTTAGATTTCGCGAGGAAGTGCAAGAAGATTTGCCTTTACATGCAAGTGTCCACTGGTATGTAAATGATAAAACTGTACGTAGGATGATGTCTGACATTAGCTTACAAGGTTAATGATCATCTTTGGTACGCAGCATATGTTGCTGGGCAGGCAGAGGGAATAAGCTATGAGAAAGTTTTGAAAATGGGAGAAACCTCTCCCATAAGCTCTGTTCCTTTGGTTGATGTGGATGCTGAAATGAAGCTGGTGGCCGAATTGGACAAATCTGTTCAGGACGAGAAGGAAAAAGCCATCAAGATGAGAGATTTAGGAATGGAGAGGTACTGCTTTGCCCTTAATATTCATTAATTGAACACCAGAAACTATGTTCCTCATGATCACAACTGGATACTGATATATGTTAACACATGACAGGGCAAAAATGCATGGGTGGCGAAACACTTACGAAATGTCTAAAGCCATGGGTGAGATGCAAATAAACAGAATGAGAGGGAACATACCTGCTGTCATCATTCGTCCAAGCATAGTAGAGAGTACCTACAGTGAGCCATTCCCAGGATGGATAATGGGAAACAGGTGATTTCATTTTACTTTTGTTCCTTTCACAAGCTTCAAACATTGAAAATTATCTGTGTAAGTGTTAATTGAAGCTAAAGTCTTGATTGTTTTCTGATATCAAAGGATGATCGACCCAATCATTCTATCTTATGGACAAGGTCACTTGCCAGGTTTCATTGGTGAGCCCAACACAAGCGTGGACGTTGTAAGTACCTAAGCCCATATCATACATTACATTACTTTAGAATAAAACCTGATTGATATGTTTACTTGTGTAGGTTCCAGCGGACATAGTTGTGAATGCCATCTTAGCAGCCATGGCAAAGCATGGGCTCACTAAAAGATCAGAGTTACATGTTTATAATGTCACATCTTCTACTGTAAACCCACTTCTTCTGGCTGATCTATGGGAATATACCATTGTCCAATTCACTTCCTCGCCGCTGATGGACCCTAGAGGGAAGAAAATTGCAGTCAATACTCGACCAGAATTGTTCACTGAACTGCAGAGCTTTTCAAGTTATCTAAGAGAAAAAATATTTGGCAAGAATGGATTGCAAGAAAAGTTATGGGCTCGAGATACCAAGTCGCAGAGTCAGATTCAAAGGGAATGCTATAAGATTTTTATGAGATGGACCTATATCGGACAATTATATAGGGACTACCTCTGTATCAAACTGCGGTACGGTTTAATTTTTTCTTCTTTTTATTTGTTTTTTTTTATAGGAAAAAGATATTTTATTGAAAAGAAGGGAGTACAAAATAACATATACAAAGGTTGTCTAATTAGCTTAATAATAATCAAACTTTATGACACAAGCGCACCTTTTTCTTATAAGAATATGCATGTATATTGTTATTTCTCCAATTGTTTTCTAAAGGTGTGATTTTATATTTAACGATGGGATTAAATCATTTTGTCTCAGGTTTGATAACGGAAACACTATGGAATTGATGGACGATATGTCAACTGAGGAGAAGGAGAAATTTGGGTTGAATTTAGGAGTCATAAACTGGAGGCACTACTTTGTGGATATTCATATCCCAGGTCTCAGAAGATGTGTTTTGAATGAACCAATCAGTAGCCCTCCCCCGATTTCAAGGATTTAATTGCAAGTTTATCCAAAGTCCTATATTCCTAAAAAAAGTCTTCATACTTGATAGTATTAAAGTTCTCCTGTTACCCTTTTTTATTAGTGAATGCATGTAATAAAGTTGTCCATCTTTTTTGTGATGTTTTTGTTGGTATCATGTAAAAATGAAACCATATGCCAAATTTTTATGTTCTAAGTAATAAAGATTTTGCCCCGTGCTACATCTGTCTTTCTTTCCTTATTATTTGTTGTATCTTTTAACATATTTAATTGAAGGTTTGGGAGTGTAGGTTATTATTTGATGTAATAATTATAAAGTCATCAATTTTTGTCCGTAATAATTAAAGTCCTTAATAACCAAACAATTTAATTTATTTCTGAAAAAAAAACAGTTTAATTTATAAGTGTTCTAATTTCTAATGAAAAACATTGCACGAAGATTTGGAATGAGAAGTTTGGATTTGATATGGGGATCATATAGAGCAATAGAAGGCACGGACCTTCTATTAGAGCCTTTGCCTAGCTTCTTTGTGATCCAGTATCTTCACTATGTGTGCCACCTTTCTTTTTTTTCTCACAACCGTTTTGAACTTCAATCCTAGAGGCCCTGCCCTGAGTACTTTGACAAGTCCTCATGGAAATAATTTATACAATCCTTAGAGTCGGCAACCAACTTTACATTTTGAGTTGCCAACTCAAAATGTAACTTGCACACTGGCCTGTGCACAATTGGCTCACTAAAAATATCATATATATAAGGCTTTACAACTTTATAATATAAATGTTCAGTTTTTTGGTTGATTATAGAATCAAATTTTTATTGTATATGCGTTTATAAATGTCAACTTTATTTCTCATGGTATTCGCCATTAATTAATTATTAATAATAATTCAATCAAGAATTAACAGCATTTATTTCTTTCCTCTCATTTTAGCTGTTTTTGGATGTTGTAAGAAATTTTAAGGAGATCTGAATTCTCTTAATTTATGCCTTACCATATAAATCTGATATGTAAACAAGCTAATTCACTTCTCGGTTAGAGATAGCAATGGTATGCCCAGTTATTGTAGGTATGATAGTGCATGATGAGAGCAGGTTTTTGCTAATTTTTTCTTTTTGTGATTTTACCCGCATTCTGGCAAAAATTGTGGTAAAAACTGTTGGTTTATCCTGGCATTATATCGTTATCCCCTGCATTACCATGTTGTGTGTTTCCAGACTATGGACGCATTCTACTAGCGCTCTAGTGGTGTGAACTTTACTGGGAATGCATCAATGCGTCTTTTCGGCATTAGTGATCTGGACCATCCAATTTGTTCCAAGGAAACTATTACATGTGACGAATGTAGGTAACCAAATACAAAATGTTGGATGAATGTAACTAGCTACATATATGCCAACCAATTTGTTTGAGCATTCATTTTTACTCTTTTAAATGCTCTCATCTGTGGGAGATCAAATACTTTTTGCAACTTAATCCACAAAATAATTGAAATTGAGAGTTGCTTGGCGAAATTCATTTAGTAATCTCAACAGATTTATTAGATACGTTTTAAGGTGACGGGATCTTCGATCCTAGTGACAGTTACGGTCTCCATGTATCGTTTGTGATTAGTTACTCTCGTATGAGTATTATAAGACTGCAAGATGAGTGTTAGGTCCATTTGATTGCATATTTCTTGCTACCTAAACTGTTTCATGCTTCTGTACTGCATTGCAAATTAGGCAAATAAAATTGCAGTGGTATTAAAGAATGATGTTATTTAGTTAGCTGAAGATTCTATTAATGCTGGTTACACGAAGAAGCCACCCTTTAAAGCCCCAATCTTAATTAGGGAAGACTGACATGACAGGAGCGTCACGGTCAATCTCCTTGCCTCTTGCTTGGCAACTTTGAATTTCAGACAGTGGAGGAGGCGTCTGTTGTCATAATATTCGTATTGCTTTTGCCGGGATGGTTCTCTGTAGGACTTGCGGTTGGCGATGGTATGGGGTTCCGCATCAGGGCTGGTTTGATATAACAAACAGAACCTATTGCCCCCAAGGTGGCCCAAGATTGGGTCTCCCATCGTGAAGGAGTAGGAGCCGAAGGCAAAGGTAAAGTCCACAAGTTCACTGGAATACACAACCTTTTTGTCCAAATCGTAGCCAAATAGGTTTCCTGTCTTTGCAGAGAACCAGTACAGGGTTTGGCGGACTGCAACCGCTGGTCCCCAGCCAGCATAAGGAGCAGGGAAATTTTTGAGTTTGGGTAAATCTTCTTCATAACGCTTCCAGGAATTGGCGACGGTATCATACACAAGAAGTTTTCCACCAGAAATGTCGAGGAGGGTGAGGAGGCGGCGGCCGCCATCCTTGAAGACCACCCCGGACAGGGTAGCTGCCTCGCTGAAGTGGAAGCTGGACGGAGGGTCAGGCAAAGCCGTCCATGCATTGGTGGTTGGGTCATAAACCTCACCCCATGGCCCCCCCTCATAATCAGAATCATCATCATCACCTTCCCCGTAGAATCCTTTACGCCTACGGCTCTCTTCCTGTTCTTGTCTTCCGCCATAGACGTACAACTTACCCCCAGCAGCAACTGCTGCCGGTTCATACCTACGAGTTAGCATGCGAGGCCTGCGTTTCCATCCCTCCTCGGGCCTCGTCAAATCCAAGGCATCAACATCCCTCAAGGCTCGGGGGATTGGCCCTAGATAGCTCCAAAAGCCCGGGTCTTCTGGTTTGGGCTTCTCCACCTGAATCCTGCGGCACCCGCCCAAGCGGTAGAGATGGTCACCCAATAAGCCCCACCCGTGTTCATCGCCGCGGGGATCTTCCCCGTCCTCCCACGAAACTGCTCTCGGGGACAACAAGGAGGGGCAGTCCCTCAGGTCCCGATGAACGTGCCTGCAGCAGAAACATCCCGGATCCCGCGTCTCGCACTTCACGTCATCATCCGACGTTGATGACGACAGCTTGAAATTATACCATTCAAGCCTCTCGCCCCTACCACCACCCCCTCGCCCTTCCACCTCCAGGGAGAACCAAACAGATCTAGGCCTACCACCACCATCCATGGCCGCCGTCGGCAGTGGAGATCTAAATAATAAACAGGGAACTAACCTAACTAGTTCTCTCTCTCTCTCTCTCTCTCTTTTTTCTTTTTCTTTTTCTTTTGTTTTCAAAGGATGAGGAGCTTAACTAAACTAATACACACACACCACGTTTCGCTTGAACACCCTCTTGTGTTTATTTATAGGTGCCGATACGGCGGAATCGAAAAGTCGCCGACTTACCTCTCTTCCTACCTATTGGACCAATCCAATGACATTAAACGGGCCCAGAAACCCACTGGGCCAAATGAATACATAGATCAAAATTTTCTTATATAATTAAGGATTCGGTGGACAGATTTCCGAAGGCAAAGGTAAATTTTCTTATTTAATTTTCTTATAATATTCGTATTGCTTTTGCCGGGATGGTTTTCTGTAGGACTTGCGGTTGGCGATGGTATGGGGTTCCGCATCAGGGCTGGTTTGATATAACAAACAGAACCTATTGCCCCCAAGATTGGGTCTCCCATCGTGGAGGAGTAGGAGCCGAAGGCAAAGGTAAAGTCCAATACGTTCTTTTGGCGTTTTTCCATCGTAGAGGTTTTTTTTTTTCGTGTTTCTCGTTAAAAATACAAATAATCTGAATATTTTTCAATACGTTCTTTTGGCGTTTTTCAATGCGGATGGCTTATTCGATAAATTGGTTAAAAAAAAATAAAAGAATTATTATTATCTTTTCTCTAGTACAGTACACAAATCCCTTTTCAATTCCAATTAGGTACATCTTGTTCTTCTTCATCTTTCTTTAGAGCTTTTTTTTTTTGTTAAAATTTAGGAGGAGGTGTGCGCGCGTGTAATGGTTTATCCCCATACAATTCTTGTCACGTTTTCTTTTTTCTCCTTGCTAAGAAAAAATATATATATATATATATGCTCAGTAGTCACAAACAAGTACGGTGAATTTGAAGAGAAATGAACACAAATGTTCCTATAATAATAATTTGCAGGAGTAGCTTTTGTCCTTTCATAAATTCCAATGTAATGTTACATGCTGTGTTTTGCTGTTGTAATTTTATACTAATACCAGGGGAAAAGTAATAAAATTAGGTAGTTTTTTTTAAAAAAAAAAAAATGTAAGTAACTATCAGTGGTTCTTCACGGAGTGTATTGTCACAACCAATAATCTGTGGTTGATAGATGACAATTCGTGATGATGAAGGCTCCTTTTTGAGCCATGTTCTACATCTTCTAGAGACTATTGAATTTAAGTGAAGAGTAAAGGCTATTGTAGAACTCATTGAAGAAGCTGAGTGGCAGGATATAGACCCTGATAAGCTGACAAGGTTTGTGAGTGTTTTTTTGTCACAGTTCTTCAATTCATTCATGTTCCCAAACCCAAATGCCAACATCCTTTGTCCCTTCTCCATCTAGTTGATGCATTACCTGCGCATATAATTTTGGAATTTCTTTATGTTTTTCGAGACATGGTAGAGAACTTATATAGTTCTCTTTTTTTTCACGTCACTTGCAGCAAATTTGTGAGTGATGTTATAATGTCCGTGTCATCTGCAATGCCCGCACGAGAAAGAAGTTCTGAAAGTTCTTGTTTTGAATTTTTGAATGCTGAACATAGGTGATACTCTTCATCCACTATGCTAGTAATTTTTCTTTCGTTTTGGGTTAAAGATTACTGTTACATTTGCTCTCTCAATCATCTCATGATATGTCATATCATCTGGGATTCTGGGTGATTTTCTTCTTATCTTTCCTTATGTAAATGAAAAAAAGAACAAGGTTGACTGTAATGTCTAAAAAATATTTAGTTCTCTCAATTCTGTAGGTACAGTTTCAAGTTGCTTGAATAGATCATGATTCATTACTTCCGCATCTTTAAATTTTTTATCTGGTGGTAGTATTGCCTGCAAAAATCTAATCTTTCATTTTTGTTTGTGCAGTGCTGTCATCATTCATAGTGAAAATTCTAGTGTTCATATTGATGCTGTGGTTGATCCTCTTAGTCCTACTGGTCAGAAGGTGGCTTTGCTTCTTAGAGTTCTTGGGAAGTATATTCAGCAAAGCATGAGAATTGTATTGAATCCTTTGGTGAGCTGAATCTGAATTATTATAGGTATGTCGTCCCAACTCCCAACCTTGGTACTCAACTGATTGTTAAAACACTCGTCTTGAGTTCTCAAACTTGGCCTCTTAATTGTGTCATGGCTTTTCAGGATGACTTCAGCAGCAGTGATTTTACAGTAAATGGACCAAAAGCATTTTGTGCAAATATGCCAATATCGAAAACCCTCACCATGAATCTTGCCGTTCCTGAGCCGTGGCTTGTTGAGCCTTTTATTGCCGTGTATATATGTTCCTTCCTCCATCAAACACATTTCACATCACAGTTCTTTGTCATCCCCTTTCCTGCATTCTTCACCAAGGGTCACATGCGTTCTGTCAATTGGTTAGTGGCTTATTATAGTTTTTGTTTGTGTCAAATATTTCAGCCATGACTTGGATAATATTTTGCTTGAGAACCTGGGCGATACAAGGACATTGCGAACCATTTTCGAACTTGAAGTTCTTGTTCTTACCGGTGAGACTGTTTCTTCAGTTTATCAGATTGTCACCACTAAGCATTTACGCACAGTTTTGTGATTGTTCAAAGAGGATTTTGTTGCATTGATGACGATCCTTGCTTTTCTCTAATGAATCAATATATTGCTTTTCACAATAAAATGTTCTCACGTTAATAATTTGTTGCTGTGCCTTTAAGCGTCTTGCAAACTCTGGTTGGTTCGTATTTTGGTTAGTGTTGATTTATATGTGGTGACTGCTTACTTCACCAGGAGCACCTGCGGTGGCTGGTTATAGTTACCAGTATTCATTCCACTGTCCAGCTTCTTTATCTCTGCGATTTTCCTGCTCTTGACTCGGAGAACTACATCTTGTCTTGAATTATCTCTCATTAGTAATAGTGTCTTTCAGGAAAACTTAGTCTCTGTATTTGAAGGCCACTTTCTCAATCCCGTAATGCTCAGATTTCTTAGGTCAATGCTCTGAGAAACTTTTCACTTGATCATGTGAACTGGCTCTTGCATATTCATGAAAGTTACTCCACTTTTCGTGTTAGCCAAAGGGGACTAAGAAAGTCATCCTGATCAATGCACCTTTTTTTTTATTTTCCTGTTATGACTTGCTTTGGTTGTTGAGTAATTTGATGTTTTTCCTATAGGAACATCGTAAAGATGGACAAAGACAATTAATATAAAGTTTTGTTTCTTGCCCTTATTTTTCCTCTTTCATTGGAGAAGGTATTGTTGTTTCCCATTTCTTATTATATATTCCGCAAATTCCTCATTGATGTACCTGCTCTCAGAATGTCTTGGTTGTTTCATGTGCAGGTTATATAATTTGTTGATGCTGATCAGATTGTCAGAGCAGACATGGGAGAACTGTATGACATGGGTATAAATGGAGGACCTCTTGTCTTGCGTACGTATACCCCATTCTGTGACAACAACAGGGAGGGATATGGATGGATATGCTTTTGGAGACAAGTAAACTCACTCTTCAGGTTTTCACTCTCTAAATGTGGTTGGGTAGTGCAGTTGCTTATACCTTTTATCTTTTTTTGGGGCAGGGATTTTGAAAAGAACATTGACGTGGAAGACCTTATCATATTAGGTAGGCAATAATGTTTTGTTAATGCATTCTTCATGGTCATTTTGACTTTTCAACAGTATAGTCACGGGGTTAATATGAGCTCCCATGATGCAGTGCTTTTTATGTTGTTGATCTGGTGAACATACAGTACCTATCTTCTCGCTGCCTCAAGAGTGGCTGTGGGTATGAATCCTGGAGCGGAAATTCCACAAAATCCAGAGCAAAAACTATTGAATCCCAGATCAAGCCTACCCTTTTCTGGAGCTGGCATAATCTGGTATGACAGAAACCCTTCCCAGCACCCTTGATGTCTACTACTAGTACAAGCAGCCAGAAGAAAGGGTTACATCCGGATTTTTCAGGGCCAAGCATATTGATTTGGGCAATTGTTTTGTAGCAAAAAAATTAACTGTAGCATGAAATTTTGTAATGTACCATATTTTTACGGCAATCAGTACAGGCCTTATATTAATACTCAAAATTAATAGGTCTAAAACTATGAATTATATTGACCACCTTCGTAAATTGTCTTGTCAAAGTTAAGTGTCGAAGTAGTTCTAGACTTTAATTTTATCTTCTATGAGGATCGTAAATAAAGGTTTAAATTATTGGAAACGTTGCATGCCACGCGGATTACCAACGCGGCCCGTCCCCATTTTTCTTAATTCAGCCCGCAACCCGGCCCAAGAAGGTGATAACCCAGCCCACTATATAAATAATATAAGCTGCAACCCTCACTCCCTGCATTTTCAAACTAAAGAAACATCTCCAAGAAAACCCTGAAACAAAAGAAAGAAAAGAAAACCCAGAAACCTTTCGATTCTTGATATGACCCAAAATATTAGTGGGCTAGGCATGCTCAAGCTCATGAACAACCCAGTAAAGCCTAACGCCTAGGCTTGCAATCCGTTTCTCAACCATCATTCATGCCTCCCGTGGAAGCTAAGTTTCCGGGAATCTAGGAGGAAATTGTGGGACTTAGTGACCAAGGTTTGCCACCTCAAAGGCTTGCTAGAGAAGGAAATCACAGTGTAATTAGCTCAATATAAATAGGGCTCTCAATTGTAAACAAAATCAGTTACATAAAGCAATACAAGCATAACAAGGAATAATAGGCACCCCCAATTTCATGGTTACATCATTTCTACAACCGTCGAAAAAGATGTTTCCTTGGATTTCTTTTGCTGGGAGGAACTCCTCCGCAAGGAGGAGGGCTAGACCCTCGTGACGTTGGGGCCATCTTCGTATCTCGTGTTCAAGCAGCTTCGTCATTTTGTGTCTTCGCTGGTAAGATCTGGTCATTTCACTAATCTGTTTCTTGTGCGGATTGAGGGGCGTGCTCTTGGTGAAGATCGAACTGTCTCTATCGATACTGGGGCCCTCCATCTATGGAGAAGCGAAGAATTTACAGGATTTAGGATCATGGTTAAGTCACTGGTAAAGATGTTGCAACTTCTATATGATTCTAGATTGTCTGATTTTGTGAGTGCTTTGGAACACAGCGAGCAGTTCATTCGCACACCTATACCATTCTTGAATTTCGGTGCTTACACAAACCTTCTTATCAAGGATTTTCATGCTGGTGCCTTTATGATTGTGAGTCGTCCTGCTTTTTATGATAAAGAGGAGTATTTTAAGTTCATACTGAAAGGGTATGAACTATATGACAATAACAGTAGTCTGAAGGATTACAGGGATATCATGAATATGGAAGGTGAGTTGTGCGATGAAAATAATTGGAAACAAAGAGTTAAATCACTTATCCTAAAATTTTAAGTGTTAAATATATTATTGTTATTAATCTAATATTAATTTTATCCTCTAATACATTGTACTCCTTGTTGCTTAGGGATGATTAACAATCATAAAAGCATTAATTGCAATGTAATCGCGACGGATTATAGGTTCGATTCCATAAGTGATTTAGGATTTTCTAGCGTGTTCAAAAAAAACCATAAGCTGATTATTTTTCATGTCTTTTTGAAAATTAAAGTTTTTGAACTCACGAGGTAATGAATTCAAAAAAGAAAATATGCACGAGCTTCATAACAAGGAGAGTTTCGCGGGGGGGGGGG